>VDFB02323193.1:0-84927 GCA_007258455.2 Sequoia sempervirens | reverse complement strand
TTTATTTCAATTCATTTACGCATATTATTTTTGATCACACACCTTGCACATGTATGTCATCCATATTTTGACCTAAATAATTATATTTTTCTAAATCCTTTTGGGAAATGATCTCTAACACATTAAAGAATGTTCATGATATTTTTTTGTAATTTTTTTCAATACATTTTTTTTGTTAATTTTCTATTGGTCATAACTGTTGTTCTAAAAATCTCATGTGTACGTCACATAAGATGACCTAAACTTATCATTTTTTATTTTTATTTTTTTTAAATTGAAAATAATTATATGAATATTGTTCACATACAATTTATTTTTCAAAAAATATTTTAATAAAAAGTATTAAAATAATAAAAAACGTGATATTTTAGGTTTGTGAACAAATTTCATAAAAAATTATTTAAAAAATAGAAAAAATAATCCAATTAGATAAAAAAAAATTGCATATTTAGAATCTACACAATCTCATCTAAAATGGGTTTCAATTTCATCAAAATAGTTCTGAAAAAACCTCGTTAGCCATATTGACATAGTCAAAATTTTCTCTTGATATTGTCATAACCTTATACTTGTAAGTCCAAGGCTAAGGGTTGGGTTACCATGCATTTTCTAAGCCTAAATCCAAATGAGATACATGGATTGTGATTTTCAAACCTTTTGGAATGAGTACCCACTTTAAAATGGGTACCTATTCTAAAAAATGAATGGGTACCTATTTTAAAGCTGAAAAATGACACTTCCACCAGAAGTGGACTCAACTTCTTGTACTTACCCAAAAAGTAATTGTGGTAGAAATTCCCACAATTAGGGAGGAACAATTTTTATAGTGGCCCATCTGGGGTAGGAGACAACTAACACTATCTCATTCAAAAATTTTGGAGACCAAGTAATAACACGAAACATGAATTGCCTATATTCTAGAATTCCTTCAAGATAGCTTTTTCCTGCATAGAGTGATTTAAAAAAGCCAGAGACAACCCCCTTTGAATAATTATACAAAATGAGATTTGAAGCCCTAATTTTTTATTCTAGACAATATTAAGCCATTCATCCATAAATTTTCTAGCAAGAATCTTATTACAATCAAAAGTAGCAAGAAAGATAGCAACATTTTTTAATCTCTTTTCTTCCTTGTCCATGGGAGCAACCATATCAAAATTTGGAATGATGACAATTTTCCTAGGGATTTCCAAAGGACACTTACCTTTTCCTCATGTTGGACGATCTCCATAGGTTTCACCATTCACCACAATTTCAAACCTTGTAGATGCCAAAACGCTTTCACCGCGGACCTTTACAAAAATATCTCAAAAAGATCAAACATTACCATTAATGTTCTTATTACTGCCACTTGCCCCTTTCGGGTCATCAGGGGGCTCACCCAGTGCCTTGTCTCCACCCTTTATAAAACCTTGCATACAACTAGGAACCTACTACAAGGATTCAATAAAGGACAGAGTTTTGGAAGGAAAATTTTTGAATTATAGAGCAGGAAACTAATTCAAAATTCACTAAAATGACTAAAAATGCCAAATCAAACATATGCATGAGGAATGAAACCAAGAACACAAAGAGAGAACTTGAAGGAGAGAGCACACCAAAGCCTTAATGGAGGACAACCATTTTGGTGTCAATATATGTCTTGTACCTAGTAATTTATCTTGCTATGGACTTAGGGGACTTATTCACATGTTAAGTTTAATTAGGATATAAGATTCTTTCTAGAAGTCTTAGTTGGATTTTCTATAACTTATCTAGCTTGTAATGCTTGATTCCTAGGTAGTTAGGTTGTTAGTTGTCACATGTCATAAGATTAAGACACATGTCACAATCATGTTTAATCCTATTCCTCACCTTTCCTATATAAGTAAGGTCATTGTACACATTGCAATATACTTCAAACCTCATCATCATTTTGATAGGTCTTAATATCAAGCAAGCTCATATTCTTGTATACCCTCTTGTAGAAGATTTTCATTGTTTTTGCAGGTGGTCTTGGGTATAGAGCTAATCTTTAGCTCTCACATGGTATTAGGGCCAAGCCTTGCAAAACCCTTCTCATATTTGAGGGTTGAGCTATTGCTAGTGAGAAATCTAGGTTATTTTTAGTAAAGTTGAGTATGCTCTTCCCTTGTATCATATGGTGAACCTAGGAATCAAAAAACTTGAAAAAAAATACATGATTTGGAGGGTTTCTTTGTGTAGGTCTTCATTGCAAGTCATTTTTGGCTCATGTTCGAGGAAATCTAGGCTCAAATTTGAGTTTAGGGTGGTTAAGAATGTCAAGATTGGCTTTTTTTTTGCCTACATCTGATATTTTTTGCCAAAGTTATAAGGGTTTGAAGAATTACAAGATCTAGAGGTGGTAGAGCTTATGGTGCATTTTCAGACCAAATTGACCTCATCATCATCTTTAGAAGGACTGAGAGACAAAGTTTGATATAAAATACTCTTATATTTGGTGTCAAGTGCTTTTGAGGCAATTTTTTTACTCGAGTAGGTCGTACAACCCCCTGGGTATAGGTATGATTCATAGAAAAAAATATTTTAAAAATAATTTCTACATTATTATATTTGTAGGTTTATTTATTTTTTATTTTTTATTTCAAGCATTTTTTTTAATAAAGTCTAGCTTTAATATTTTATTTGAGGGAAATTTATTATTCTGTGGATTGGTTTTAAATTTTTGCAGCATTCATTTGTGATTTGATGACATTAATTTGTCACCCCATACTCTATCTTCAGGTGTGGATTCTATTTGTACACCGATATTATTGTGTCAGTTCCTTTGGAAGGTTTTGTCGGCATCTATTCACCAGCTCTTGTGTACTTTCTATCGGGTCAAAACTCTCATCGACACCTTTTTTTTCCATCACATATCAAGTCCCATCCGACAAAGCTCGTAGTTACATCAAGCAATTTTATCAATGACTGGGGGCTTCGCCTTGGGGAGCGGTGCCGCCCTATTGCCATTCAACAACCACCCTGCCACTACCCAGTGTGGCAACACTTTTCTTTTTTGCATCGAGCACTAAGGACATAGGGGTTTTTTCAAATTAAGATAACTTTTGATCCAGGAGGTGATTTTTGCAAACAAGATATCGTTGGAAAGTTGGTTTCGTCAATGTCACAGTGATGAAATTTTTTTCTCAGTATTTTGCTATTTGAAAACATTTATTATAGCATAAACTCAAATCTCCCGTTTGTACCTTCAAGCTCATAATGTTTTGCCTATGTCTCCATTTTTCATGGTTTTTGCGACATTAGAAAGGTATTAAGGAGCTCTATTATTGTGCCCATACACCTTTTCTAGATTCAGCCCTAGGTATTATTTATTCAGTATTTTCCACATTTGGCATTGTGATTGATTACTTGGAAATCGTGACTCCTGGAGAGGTTTTGTCAGTTTGGGAAGGCTTCATATGCAATATACATCATGTTTGGTGGTTTTTGATTATTGTTGAAGGTTAATGTCTTTGTAATTTTGGAGATCTATCATAGTTCATTATGGGGTTTTCATGTCATCCTTCTCTGATTATGTTGAAAAGGGGAAACTATAAACAATGGAGAGATTGCATCATAAAACATCTCTATGAGCTTCCTTTGTTGCCACATTTGTATGATATTTTTCCCCCTCTAGGTACAAGTATACAAAAAATTTCTTAGAATTGCAAAAGGTATGATGTCTTAGGAGTCATTACAATGCATGCTGATGATGACATTTTGAAAGCTAATGACGATTTTGACTGTTCTCATACTCTTTCAACTACAATTTGGGAGATATATGGAGATATTGATACTCCACCATTCCCAAATGATCATGTTTTAGAATGTCATGTGCTTCTTCATTTTTTAGATAGGATACGCTATGATCATGGTACTATGCGAGAGTTTGAAGATTTGGAATACTTTGAATCTTTAGATGAGGATGACAAGGGTTCTTTAGATTCTCCTTCTTCTCTATTAGAGATAGTTGTTGTACCTTCACCTTCAGTGATTCCTTGTACAAAGCCATTGATTGAGGCTCCCATCATTCATGTTCACTAGGACTATACATCTGCTATTGATGATTCATTGAGAAATTCCAATGATTCATTGCAATAGGTATCTCATTGTCTTCTTGATTGGGATTCCTATTTAACAAACATTGCATCCTTGCTTGTGGAGTCTCACATTTCAGATTTGGAGGACACTTTTAATGGGTTATCTCTCCTCTTTGATAACAATGATTGAACCACTATTGTCAAACCATTGTTGTCTTTGGATCTTGTTTAACATCAATTTTTGCATAGTCCTGGTTTGTCGCCTTCTTCATTGATTGGGCATGTACCTAATTTGATTATGGCATCTTCATTTTCAATGGACAAGGAGACACATGATCAGTTTTTAGAGACATCATCATCATACATCTTCATGCTTATTTATTTCAATTCCTATCCAAAACGGGAAGAATTCCTACATTTTTACTTGGTTTTGTTTCTTCCAAAAGGGAGACAAGTTGTTTTTTGACATTGGATCATGTTTTGTCTTCAAGTACTTACCATTTTTTCTGGAGATTACAGATTGTGGGGGGGCTACATAGTCTCTCTATTTCCATCTTATGGGGGGGGCTATTGATTGTAATATATCTATGTGATGGATGGTGTACTTGGGGGGTACCATGGAGTCCTCCATCCTCCATCACTTAATTTTTTCTTTTCTCTCTTTTGGGAGGAGTTTTATTCCATTGAATTTTCTCCTTTTTTTTGTTTGTGAGAGATTGCATTTGCATTTGTACATGGGTACCTAAAATGTCCTTGTAGCTAGGACCCATCTTTGCATCGTTTGCATCATAATATTCCTCTGAAGTTACACTTAAGGGGGGTGTTGGTGTGAATATATGTCTTGTACCTAGTAATTTACCTTGATAGGGACCTAGAGGAGGAATTTTTCACATGTTAAGTTTACTTAGGATATAATATTATTTCTAGAAGTCTTAGTTGGATTTTCTAGAACTTATCCTATCTAGCTTGTAGTGCTTGATTCCTAGGTAGTTAGGTTTCTAGTTTTTAAATGTCATAGGATTAAGACACATGTCACAATCATGTTTAATCTTATTCCTCACCTTTCCTATATAAGCAAGGTCATTGTACACATTGTAATATACTTCATACCTCTATTGGAAATATTGTCATTGATGTCAAAGATACAAAGATGAAGTTTTTTATCATTAATGTCAAAGGAAGAATGAGGAGATTGTTGGATATTGTCATTGATGTCAAGGAAAAGTGGGAATATTAGAATAACTTAAGATAACATATTTGAAAGGTAAAGGTATGGATTACCTTCTTCTACATCATGTAAGATTCAAGAAGATCACATTGAAACTTATATATTGGGCTGATCGCTACTCATAAAGATAAGAATATTAAATTGAAGATGTTTTGGTTATTTACATAAGCATCATATATGAGGTTGATCAGATATGAGAAGAAATATATAAGTATGTATTTTGGATCAGATTCATTGAGTTTGAATGAAGAGGCAACATCAGCGAGTGAAGATTATGAATCAGAATGTTGAAGACGATAAGATAATGAATAGATATACAAGTATGCGAATCTAAAAGAAGAATTAACATCAATTCTGAAATGTTAAGGACATTGATTCTAAAATTCTAATAAGGCATTTAAGACATCAACGTTGATGTGAAAGAGAAGAATAAAATAAAGTATCAATATCTTTTTCAAATCACTGTTCATTAAAGAATGCTAATAAATATTGGCAAATGGTAATCTCGATATCTGTTTCAAATTGTTGTTCATTAATGAATGCTAAAAAAATATTGGAAAATGGTAATCTGTAGTTTATGAAAGGATACAATTTACTTATGACAAGATGTGATTTCAGTAAAAAAAAGTTCATTAAAGTCACATTAATTAAAGAATGTGATTAAGGTATAAAAACAAGAATTAATTTATGAAGAAAATCAGATTTTCAAGAAGTACATTTCACTAATGAAAAGAAGTGCTTCACTTATGGAGTGGTGCGATCCAATTTCAAAAGATGCAACTTCAGATTCATAAAAATAAATTAATTAAAATATGAAATGGTGTGATCTTTCACAAAGGTTGCAATCTTTGATCAACATATATATAAGATTTAATTCATATTTTCAAGATATGAAGTGAGAGGATGACTATGTAAAAGGAAAATTAGAAGTGTATATCATTTTTGTGAGCTTTAAAGAAGAAACATACATCACAATGGAGGAATTAAATTGAAGCAAAAAGCATATCTATTGTGAAGATCTCATATTGATTTTAGTTTTTCAATTAGCCAAGGTTGGTGCCTTGCAAAAGGGAGTTGGTGCTTCTTGTAGTTTGGTGCCTACAAAAATCAATTGGGAGTTGGTGCTTCAAGTAGGTTGGTGCCTACAAAAATTAGTTGGGGGTTGGTGCCTCTAGTAGGTTGGTCCTACAATCATTGTAATTGATATAAATATATAAGATCATTATTTTATTTCATGGTTTTCTCCCGTAAGGGTTTCCACGTAAATCTTGGTGTTATCTTGTTCTTAATTGTTATATTCTTACATGGTTGTTATTGTGATCAATTAAGTTTAATTTTTTTAAAAGTTATATTATACTGATTCACCCCCCCCTCTCAGTATAATCGTGTGCTCATCAACCTCATCATCATTTTGATAGGTCTTAATATCAAGAAAGCTCATATTCTTGCATACCCTCTTGTAGAAGGTTTTCATTTTTTTTACAACTGGTCTTGGGTATAGAGCTAATCTTTAGCTCATACAAACCATTAACCTTCTCTAGAGTTGCAGAGCACCCCTAAGATCAAGTTGACAATATTTAAAATACCTTGATCTACTACCATATATTTGGGTAATAGCCTTTGTAATTTAACAAATTTTGCATCTCTCATTTTTTTTGACTTTGTGGTGTAGATCTACCCAAAAAATTCAATTAATCCTCTCACTAGCCCTCTAACAACCTCCAAAATCATTTTACATCAAAACTCAATTTTTTGACCAAACACTTTTCCCACCCTTGCTTGTTTGCACACATCCAAAGAAACCTATGACTAGGTTTTGAGAGTTAAATGGATTGAATGTGATTCAGACGTAGTTTCTTTATTTAAATCATTTCACTATAAAATAATCATATCTATTTATCATGTGGACCCATGTTTGAACACCCACAAGGGGGATAATTGAGGTAAACTCCCCTTCTAACCCATATTGTTGAAAGTATCCTATCATAAAAGATTTATTTTATATGTTATCTCTAAAAATACTTGAAGAATATCAATAATTGTTATCTCATTTTCATTAGACCATAGAGATATTTTTAGAAATATAAATTTTATCTTCTCAAGTGCCACTAATGGTTAGTTGTCTTGTGTCTATAAGGCCTCCATCCTAGCCACCCACTTGACCATCCCATTCACCTTGGACACCCTATTGTCCTTCTAGTTGGTTTCCATTCACCCAAAATAAACCTAAATTAGGTCATAATTTCACTAAATCAAAACTAGTCCTTCCTTAATCCATTTCCAAGCCATTCATGCTAATATATATAAATTTATCAAGTATAAGTGCCCTATTTTTATTTTATTTCAAAATTTAGTACATTGTATGTTGTATGTGTTCTCAAGCCTAAATTATATATACACACACAAAAAATATTAACATAATTCTCAAGCAAAGTTCTTTACCAACCCTATTGATCACATGCCAAGATTCCATCAAAATTAGGTGAAATAAGTCCATCTCTTTATGCTCACTTTTCCCATCATCTATCTATGAACATGTTTTCTACTAATTGACTACTTTTTATATGTGAAAATTTGATATAGTGTTGAGACTAAATATAAAAAATATAACCCAAAAATATCAAGAGTAGAGAATGTACCAATGTAAGATTTTCCCAAGGGTTACAAGAACTTCTTGTCATCCATCCAAATGGCCACCACTTACCTAAATCAACTCAAATTTCATCAATAGATGTAGAAACTAGTTTGTAGAACTTTTCAAAACTAGTACACATCAACCCAAGTGAATATTGACCCTTTAATTTATATTTTTCCATCACCTAACTTAGCAATTAAATGTCAAAATCTTGATTTTATATGTTTTAGTCAATTTAGTCATCATTTTGATTCTACCTAGCTCATCCCATTTCATTTAGTGGTTTTAATAAGGTTTTGGCTAGTTGGAGATAGTCTTAAGTGTTTTCCTATTGGAATTTGTGTTTGGAATTAATGTCAAATATGGCAAGGTTTCAAGGTGACAGGTGTTATATTCACAATGTTCTCTATTTTTGTGAATCATATGTTGATATATAAGAAGCATTAAGGCTTGTTCAATTTTGTAATGATTTCGTTGTTTATCCAAAGCATGTTCAAAAGGCATATTGTATTTTCGTAAGGCCGCATATTACATCTCCAAATAAGGTTTGGATTATTGTGAGGAAATTGTGTTTTTTCTCAAAGATAATTATGAAGTGGGAAAAGAGTTGCAATGCTAATGTTTTATAAAGTCAACAATTAACATCATTGGATTGTCAGAGGTATTTGTTTAATGGGAATCCTTTCCCATCATAATTCCTGGACTTGAATCATCATTATGTCAAATTTAAAGCTTCTTTGAAACTTTGAGAGACTCGGTGTTTGGTTCATTTTTGTCAGTTAGGGTTTGTTACCCTAACCGTGGCATTGGTCATAAGCGAAGCTGGTTTCAATGTTTGGTTGCATAATCGTTGAAGAGATAAGAATTAGCAACGAAGAACAGGGCAGTGAAGGTGTTTTTGAGTTGACTCAAGGTGTACTCTTTCTATGTCTTTTTTTTACACTTCTTTGTATTTTTTACAAACAATGGGCTTTAGATTGTGTTTTTGTTTTTGGTGATTATGTTAACTGTAATCAGGTTTAGTGCTTATCTAGTTTTTTTTATTGTTGAACGACTGTGGTAGCATTCTGTACAGTTTGTTTTTTTGTAGTTTGAAGTAGATAATACTTCCTTTAATCTACCGCGTGTTCTAGCAGTTTATAGAAGTTGTGTTTTTGTGTCGAACTAATTAAAGAAGCAATATAAACAAAGAAATTTTTGGTTACTGTAACCCCACGGGTCTCCTGGTAGTTTTTGTTTTGAAGAAGAGTTGTAAACAAGTGTTTGTTTATCCCTTAGGCTCGATCTGTATATACTTTGTTAAAATCTCGATTGGGTCTACCGTTAAGAATAAGGGTATTTTTTATTTTATTTTTTTAAAATATCAAATGTTTTCTTTTGATTAGAAAACCCTGTCATTATTTTCTGGATTTGACCCAAGGGTTTATTGTTTGTGGGATTATTATGTTTTGTCGGCTCTGTAGATTATATGACAGTTATATACTGTTTGCTCTTAATGCTTTCTTGACAAGATTATTTTTGATGGATTATAGTTGAAGATTTGTATAAGAAGATGTGCTTTTGCAGCTGGCAAGGGCAGTTTCAGATTTGGTTTCTCATGGAAGTTATTGATACAGTTTCTTCAAAAGGTTTTTACCTAATTCTGGTTTTGTAAAAAAAAGAACATATAAAATGCTTTATTGTGCTCGTGTTTATGATGATGAGAGGTTTTGGAAAGTACAAAATATATCTTTTAGAAAGACAATATATATTGTTTTGAGTTTTGAAATTTATGACTCTGATTCTAAGGTCATTACAGAACAGAGTATGTAATTATTGAAATAGAGATCAACTATGTATTTACATTTCTTTCATACTTGTATGTTTTCAAAAGACTATCAGTGAGATAGCACTATAAGACTATTAGTGAGATAGCACCATTGTCAGTGAGACAAATCAGCTAGTGAGGCCAAGTTCGAGTGGTTTTATTCCCCAGGAGGGTTTCCACTCAAGACAATATTTGTGTCAATCTTTTAAATGTGTTTGCTCATTATTTGTTCATTTGGTTTTTACAGCATAAGTTCTTTCATAATCTAAAAATTGTTAAAAGAATTAAAGAGTTAATTTATCTGTTAACACTGATTCACCCCCTCTTAGTGTTAATTGTACTCCAACAATTGGTATCAGATCCAAACCCTTGTAAGTTAAGTCTTATCATCTTAGGCGATTCCTGGTCATGGAGTACTTGTCATAGCTAAGCGCAAAAGAAACATAGTTGAAAAGAAAAACACTAGTGTCAAGCAAAAAGATAATCAAACAACTCTTGTCATGTCTAGTGAAGCCTTGTCTCAAGAAAATTTCTTGTTAATTGATTCTTTAAATGTTAATAAGAACAATTTTGGAGAAGACAAGATGTCCAATATAGATGTTGATGAATTCATGGTGAATATGAATGAATCAAATATAGAAGTGTGTGATAGTAACCCTGAAGGAGTAGTTGATTTTGAAGGAGAGCTTGTGTATGCTCTAGACATGATTAGAAAACTTGAAAGAGAAAACAAGAAACTCAAGGTTCAAATGGAAGCAAGAAAAAGAGTTGAAGAAGAAAAAGGAGTCAAGTTTAAAGCTACAGAAGAAATACGTAAAGAGTTTGAGGATGAACTTAATTCTTTGAAAAAGAGTGTAGAAAAGAATTCTCTATTAATTTGTTCTAATGATTCAAATAACATAATCTTAAATCTGAAAATAGAGATTGATGAGACAAAGAGGATAGTGGAATTCACAAAGTCTAACTTGGATGCCAAACCTCTTGAGTGTCATAAGCTTGAAGGAGAAGTTGTTGCTTTAAAGAAAGATCTTGAGGATCATAAGATTCAGTTAGGAAAGTATAAGAAGTTTGAGAAAAGTATTAATGCATTGGATGATATGTTATGTAAGAAAAAAAATTCCAGTCATCCTACTAATCTAGGATATGAAATAGGACAAATCTCTTCAAGTGGAAAAGATTCAAAAACTGAAATAGCTTTTGCATCTGCAAATGAGAAAGGATGGGTTTTTAAGGTCAGAAAGACACTTAGGAAGAAGGTAGACTTGAGTTATCATGCTACTGTTTCTGAAGATCAGATAGAAGTTTAGGTCTTCGATAGAAGGAGAGAAAGAAGCGGCATCAGGAAACACCATTCAATGAGGTACAACTATTCTCACTTTCATGGTTATTGTTATTGTTGTCATGGTTATGGTCTTAGAGCTAGAAATTGTAGAACTCAAGCAAGAAATGATCCTAGTTGGAATAAGGATAAAGATGTTTATAACTTGTCAAACCAGGACTATAATAATGTATGTTATAACTGTGATAAATTTTGTCACATAGCAAGAGAATGTTGGATGTATGCAAAGAAAAATAATTGGAAAAAGAGTTCTAATCAATTATCATGTAAAAAGAAAAAGTCTATACTAGTTTGGAGAAGAAAGCAAAGTCAAGGAGAAGGAAAAACTAATCTTGTGCATACCACACAAGAGACATCACAAAGTGCCTAAAAGATCAGCATGAGGTAAGGGGGAGTAGGTTAGTGTTTTATCCTTCAGCTCCTAGAGAAGACAAGGAAGTTATGAGTAAACTGTAATATTATGCACAATGCAATGACAGTTAGTGGTTTGAAGAGTTCTCATTCTTGTGCTCTTCCATAGTGATTTAAAGTTTTCTCATCCATAACAGTGCTCATTACTGATAGAACAGATGGAGCATGAGTTCTTTGCTTGATGATCAATAGTTTATGATTTTGTTAAGTGCCTTTTTGAACCTTTATAAAGAAATGCATTCTTAATTTTCTAAGAGCAATCTTAGTGAGACAATTGCTTGAACATCAAATGTAAATGTCTATGCTGATAGGATAGTGATATTAGTGTTACTGATTTTCCTTTTATCTATTGAGTGTTCCTCCCTTAATACATGTTTCTTACTGGAAGTTAGTGGAAGTGACTATAGTAACAGTGAAAATTGTTGGTGGCAGTGGTTTCTCAAACAAATACAGTGGTAATGCAATTGTTGTGATCAGTGGTAATTGTAGTATTCTTTGTTTTGATAGAAGTTGGAAATATGGTCCTATGATAGATAAGTATGATTGTAGTTTAGTGCTTGTTGATAGTAAATGACCATGGGTATGCTAATAGTTTGACAGTGCTTTGAAAGTTTGGAATGAGTCTTGTTGAAAATTGGACAGGGATCCTTGTAGTGTAGTGATAATATTGAAAAACTATTATTGCACAGTGCTTTTTGATGCTTTGTCATTATTCCTTAAATGGACTTTGCTCACTAAACAAGTGTGTTGTTGTGCCTTGATTGCATAATGACAATGTTTTGGCAATAAGTCAAGTGTTTTGACAATGAGTAGTGGTGTCTTGGTGAAAGTTGACTCCTGAGCAAGGGGAGTTCTTTGTTCTTGATGGAAGTCTTTCCATACAAATTCTTCAACATATGTTATATTTGGATAATTCGGAGATGTCAGTTTGTTGTGGTTGTAGAGTTGCAAGGACAGTAGTATAATGGCTTCACAATCTTGTGTTTACAAAATCAAATGTTAGTAATTCTAATGGTCTTTAACAGTGTTCAATTGATTCTCTTGTTCAATGGATACTATGTGTTCATTGTTTCTCTTTCATCATGACTCTACTCATATAATTGTCTAGTGGATATGAGACAATGGTTCCTCAGTTATTTGGTGATTTGTTGATTCTATGATAACAGGTTTTGGTATAGAAATTTTGCTATACTTCCTTATGCTCAGTCATTATACTTATGCTATTGATACTTGCTCACTGTGCATTAGATAGTGAATATTCATTTCACTTTTCTGGGATAGTGGATATGCTTTGTGCATTGCTAATGTTTACTTGACAGTTGCACAAACAATAGAGTTGGTTTGTGAGTCAAGGAGGATAGTTGCTTAGAGATCAGATGGCAGGTGCTCATATTTTTATTTTTTATTTTTTTATTCAAGGGGTAAATGCTTTTGACCGGAGCTATGAACCGGATACAACCATTCAACAATACCACCCCAACAAGGTTTGAACCTTGGTGGCAAGAACAACAATGCCACCTATAAACCATCACACCATGCCAATATCAGCATGGCAAGTGCTCATTTAATATGTGTTTGAGTGAACATTTTTAGCTCAAGTGGCTCTTGGTGCATTTTTGGATAGTTTTCTACGATTGATCATCTCTTGATAACAACTTTCCATGACAATGGTGATTGTGAAATTCTCTTTATATGATATGTGTCTTTTCCAAGGGTTTATCCATTTTCACAGTGGTTGAGATAGTGCACAAGAACAAATGGTATATGCTTTGATTGGAAATGTTAACACTGTATATCTACATTCATGTATAGTGATATTTTGGTTGAGGTTTTATATGGCAATTTGTCATGGTAACACGTGACTTTAGGTGGAAAGGATTGTATGATATTTTAATGTCTTATCTTTGAAAGATTCTTGGTATTTTCAGTAATCCTTATGGACATTTGAGTTTCAATGAAATTGGTTCAAGAATGGATGACAGGGTTTCTCAACGATCTTTTGGTTTTGCTTGTACCAAACTGATAGTGCTACTTTTGAATGGGATACAGGTGATATCTTGTCAGTGTAGTATATATATGATGCAGGTTTGTTGGACTGAAATTTCATTGGGCAGTAACAATAAGTACATGTGGACAGTGATTAAGGAATCTAATAGTGATTTTAGTTGTTGCCCTTATGCACTCAGATAGGGGGAGCAGTTCATGCATATCTTTTTACTCGGTATTTATTTGGTATTATGAGCACATTTTATGTTTGGTTTATTTTCTCTGTCTTTGGCATTAATGTCAAAAGGGAGAGAAAGTATTTGTGATTGGTGCTGTGTTCATATATGTTTTGGGCCTTTTTGCTATGGTTGATATTGTGCATTCAATTTCTAGGTGATGATTCTTTCTTGTGACAATGTTGGCTACAAGTTTAGCAATTGGAGGTTGATGTTTTTGATCAAGTATATTGGGCATTATGGTTTTAGGATATTTGACATAAATTCCAAAGGGGGAGTTTGTTTCCCTATTGGAATTTGTGTTTGGCATTAATGTCAAATATGGCAAGGTTTCAAGGTGATAGGTGTTACAGGTGTTATATTCACAATGTTCTTTATTTTTGTGAATCATATGTTGATATATAAGAAGCATTCAAGCTTGTTCAGTTTTGTAATGATTTCGTTGTTTATCCAAAGTATGTTCAAAAGGAATATTGTATTTTCATAAGGCAACATATTACATCTCCAAATAAATTTTGGATTATTGTGAGGAAATTGTGTTTTTTCTCAAAGATAATTATGAAGTGGGAAAAGGGTTGCAATGATAATGTTTTATAAAGTCAACAATTAAACATCATTGCATTGTCAAAGGTATTTGTTTAATGGGAATTCTTTCCCATCATAATTCCCAGACTTGAAGCATCATTATGTCAAATTTAAAGCTTCTTTGAAACTTTGAGAGACTCGGTGTTTGGTTCATTTTTGTCAGTTAGTGTTTGTTACCTTAATCGTGGCATCGGTCATAAGCAAAGCTAGTTTCAGTGTTTGGTTGCATAATCGTTGAAGAGACAAGAATTAGCAACAAAGATTAGGGCAGTGAAGGTGTTTTTGAGTTGACTCAAGGTGTACTCTTTCTATGTCTTTGTTTTACACTTTGTATCTTTTACGAATGATGGGCTTTAGATTGTGTTTTTATTTTTGGTGATTATGTTAATTGTAATAGGGTTTAGTGTTTATCTAGTTTTTTTATTATTGTTGAACGAATATGGTAGCATTCTATACAGTTTTTTTTTTGTAGTTTGAAGTAGATAATACTTCCTTTAATCTACTAGGTGTTCTAGCAGTTTATAGAAGTTGTGTTTTTGTGTCGAACTAATTAAAGAAGCAAGACAAACAAAGCAAGTTTTGGTTACTGTAACCCCACGGGTCTCCTGACAGTTTTTGTTTTGAAGAAGAGTTGTAAACAAGTGTTTGTTTATCCCTTAAGCTCAATCTATATATAATTTGTTAAAATCCTGATTTGGGTTTGTCGTTAAGAATAAGGGTATTTGTTTTTTTTTTTTTTTAAATCAAATGTTTTCTTTTGATTAGAAAACCCTGTCATTGTTTTGTGGGTTTGACCCAAGGGTTTATTGTTTGTGGTATTATTACGTTTTGTTGGCTCTATAGATTATATGACATTTATATACTATTTTCTCTCAATGCTTTCTTGACAAGATTGTTTTCGATGGATTATAGTTGAAGATTTGTATAAGAAGATGTGCTTTTGCAGCTGGCAAGGGCAGTTTCAGATTCGGTTTCTCATGGAAGTTATTGATACAATTTCTTCAAAAGGTCTTTACCTAATTTTGGTTTTGAAAAACAAAGAACATATAAAATGCTTTATTGTGCTCACGTTTATGATGATGAGAGGTTTTGGAAAGTACATAATATATCTTTCAGAAAGACTTGATATATATTGTTTTGAGTTTTGAAATTTATGACTTTGATTCTGAGGTCATTACAGAACAGAGTATGCAATTATTGAAATAGAGATAAAATCTGTATTTACATTTCTTTCATTCTTGTATGTTTTCAAAAGACTATCAATGAGATAGCACTATAAGACTATCAATGAGATAGCACCATTATCAGTGAGACAAATCAGCCAGTGAGGGAAATTTCAAGTGGTTTTATTCCCCAGGAGGGTTTCCACTCAAGACAATCTTTGTGTCAATATTTTAAATGTGTTTTCTCATTATCTATTCATTTGGTTTTTACAACATAAGCTCTTTCATTATTTGAAAATTGTTAAAAGAATTAAAAAGAGTTAATTTATTTGGTGTAGTCATGGATGGAGGGTCCAAAAAAGACTATCCAACCATGCAACTTAGAGTCAACACACAAAAAAAAACACAAGAAATACTCAACAAACATAGATATTTATTGAATCAACAATTGGCAATATTACTGGAGAAAGCTGTAGAAGAGGATAACTGTGTAACCCCAAAGAAAAAATGGAGGAAGAAAAAGTCGGATGTGTGAGGTGACTCCAAGCTTGGAAGACCCAACTAGAGACAAACGAGGTTGAGAGAAACTACAAATTAGATAGCCATTTGTAAACAAAGGACATTGGAAGTGTCCTCCAAGAAAGATAAAAAATGAAGGTCATGCCATGGAATGTGCGAGGGCTGAACAACTCTCATAAGCAGCTTGCTCTAAAGAACTATGTTTTAGAACATAAGTTAGATGTGTTACTTTTACAAGAAACCAAGATGAAAAAAGCTAATTTTGATAATATTGCTAAGTATTTTTGGCCGAGGGCCACTTGCACCTATAGTGATGTTGATGGGGCGTCAGGTGGTCTTGTTGTGCTTTGGAACCCTTCTAGGTTTAATGGCTCTATACTATTTTGTTTCCAGAGTAATGTGGGTGTTTCCTTTGCCTACCTAGGTGGCTCTTGGCCGCTTATCAATATTTTTGCTCCCAACCAGAGAAATGCTAGGAATGCTTTGTGGCAGGTTCTTTCTGGTTGGGTTAAAAATAATAGTGGTTCTCATTGGTTAGTGGTTGGGGACTTCAACTCCCCCTTATATCCCTCAGATAAAAGTGGTGGTCTGGTGGATTATTCTGATAGCATGGCTTATTTGGAAAAATTTCTAAGTTCTACTGGCCTAATTGACTTTGACTTATCGGGCCAAGCTTTTACTTGGACCAATAGGCATTTGGGGGAGGACTTGATTCAAGTTAGATTAGATATATTCCTTTGCTCCAGTAACTGGACTGGCCTACTCAATGCCACTCTTTGGGCTCTGGCCAAGATGGTGTTAGATCACAATCCTTTGCGGCTGATCTCGAATGACCATTCTATTGTTGGTCTGTTCCCTTTCCGGTTTGAGATAATGTGGAACTCCCACCTTGATTTCAAGAACAAAGTTGCTAAATGGTGGAATATTCTTGTTTTTGGTTCCCCCATGTTCAGGATCTTTTCTAAAATTAAACATATCAAATGTATGGTGAAAGGTTGGAAGAAAAGGGTTTTTGGGGATGTTTTCCAAAAAAAAGAGAGTTTTCGAGGATAAATTGAAATTTATTCAAAAGAAAATGGAGGAGGGGGATGTCATTCTACCTACTTGCAACTAAGAAAATGAGAGCCGAAGGGAGTGGGAACAAATTCTAAGGAAAGAGGAAATTTTCTAGAAACAGAAATCAAAGGTTCAATGGTTGAAAGAAGGTGACAAGAACACCTATTTTTTTCATGTTTCTACCATTAAACATAAGAAAAGGAATCAGATAACTAAATTGCATAATACACAGGAGGATGTGATCAATTCACCTTCCTTGATCGGTCTCTTAGTTGTGGATTATTTTCAAAAGGTTTATGCGGCTCCTATTGAGGCTCCTAATCCGGCTCTAGACAGTCCATTGTTGGACCCTCTCCTGACCATCATTTCCCAGAATGATAACCTTGGGATCCTCAGTTTTGTCACTCCCAAGGAGGTCAAGTTGGCTACTTTTAGTATGGGGGCTTAGAAAGCACCTGACCCTGATGGTTTTCCACCGACCTTCTTTCAGATATTTTGGGAGATTGTTGGTGGGGACCTCATCCTATTTTCTCGTGACTTTTTTAAATCTGGTAAGATTCTAAAACAACTGAACCACACCTTTATAGCCTTAATTCCCAAGATTGTTGCTCCTCGGTCTATGGTTTATTTTCACCCCATTAGCTGTGCAATACCTTTTATAAAATCCCCTCTAAAATTCTGGTAAACCACATTAAACCTCTCCTTGACAAACTTATCAGTCCCACTCAAAAAGGGTTTGTGCTTGGTCGTCATATCCTTGATGCTACCATAACCATCCATGAATTGATCCATTCCATTGATAGATGCAACTATGCTGGTATGGCCCTTAAATTATATATTTCAAAAGCCTATGATAAGGTGATTTGGGACTTTGTCCCAAAAGTCTTAGCTACGTTTGGTTTTGACCAATTTGTGGTCAAACTCATAATGGAATGTGTAACAACGCTTAAGTACTTTTTTTTGGTTAATGGGACTCCTTTTAGGCTTTTCTCTGCTAGGAGAGGTATCAGACAGGGTAACCCCCTTTCACCCTACTTGTTTTTCATGATTGTGAATGTCTTGAGCAAGAACTTTTCTAATCTGCTATTGGAAGGGTCTATTAAGGGTATCAAGGATGCCTCTTTCTTAGAGCCAATTGTGATCCAACAGTTTGTGGATGATACTTTTCTTTTTGGGAAAGCATCTATGATTGAAGCCAGGAAATGGAAAAATTGTCTCAACAACTACGTTGCTTGTTCTAGTCAATGTATTAACTATAATAAAAGTATAATTCACTTTTTTAGCAACACTCCTAACCTACAAGCTTGGGTGACTGTTGTCCTGGGTTTTTTGAGTGGTGCTCTTCCTTCAGTTTATCTTGGTTTACCCCTTACTATCAAGGAAGTCACTCCTGACTTTTGGAATTCGATCCTTGAAAGGATCCAAAGAAAAATGGTTGGGTGGAAAGGCTCCATCCTTAGCCATGTTGGTAAACTACAACTCCTGTCTACTACTCTTCAAGGTATCCCTGTCTACTTCCTCTCCATTTTCAAGATTCCTAGATATATTGCTGAGAAGTTTGAGAAAATTTGAAGGAATTTCCTCTGGTCTGGGACCGAGGAAAAGAAGAAATTTGCTATGGTTAAATGGGACAAAGTCTGTCAACCTAAACATTGTGGTGGGCTTGGGATTAGGACAATCTCTAATACCAATAAAGCTTTAATGACCAAAGTGGGTTGGGACCAACTAAGGAATAGAAAGGATTGGTGCAAGATTATGAATGCTAAGTATCTTCAAAATAGACCTTTGATTGATTGCCTCTCGGAGGTTCACCCTTCAGGTTCCTTGGCCTGGAGGAGTATTTTCAGCTTGTAGGGTTTGTTGAGGACTAGGATAAAATGGAAGATTGGCAATGGTAATTGTATTTAAGGGTAAATTTCAGGTATGTTAGATGTTAGAAAATCAACAATGCATATAAAGCCAAAGAACTATGAAGTACAAAGGAAATTAAAAGCAAGAACTCTTATACCTGTTGTTCATCGAATCTTCCATGATTACCTTCATAACACCTTCTAACTTGCTGATGGTTGCCCTCAGATCGAATGTGTGAGCAATTTAAAGACAAAGACTAAGTCCTACACAAGCTTTGAAGGATTTAAATAAAGATTATGCCTATGCCTATGACAAAAAGACTCTAAAATGCCAAATAACTCTAAGTATTAATTTGCCAGAATAACGAAATTCATGTGTCTAATCTCAAAATGTGAGCAAAATAGCATTTTATAGAAAATACAATTTTGATTGGACGGACGAGATCGACTTTCGACAAAAACCTAAAATCAGAGGACAAGATTTAATCTGATAATCCCTAATCAGGGTTAGGGAAAAATCCTTAAACGAGTGGTCGATATGTCATATGAGAAAATCAAATCAGCGGTGGAGAATAGATGAGATAATTAATTAGAAAAATAAAGATTTTTGAAAATCAAGAAGATAAAGTCTACCTGATTTGTGAGATTCGAAAAATCAAGAAGATAAGAGTTGAACTGAAGATCAAATTTGAAAAATCAATAATTTGCTCAATTGCTTGATTTTTGGAAGAAAGTTACCAATTTGAATTAAATCAACTCAAAATATGGATTTTGTGAGATAATAAATAATTGATTTTCAGATTAATTACTAAAATGGACTGTCAGTTAAGAATGTGATATCATTTTAAATAATTTCATTTATTTAAAATGAGGGAAATGCTAATTTTGGCAATTAAATAATTTAAAGATAATTATTTAATTTAGAAGATATGATTAATGATTAAATAAATTAATAAACTCATTTAATCATGAAAATTAATGACATATTAAATAAATAAATAAAATTTATTTATTTAATAATCAGGAAGAAATAAATGAAGAAAGGTAATTAAATAAATTCAAAAATTTATTTAATCAGAGGAAGACTTAGACAATTAATGACGTATTTAATAAATAAATAGAATTTATTTATTTAATAATCATGAAGAATAAAAGGACATGAATTAATTAAAAAATTGTAAATTATTTAATTAATAGTCGAATTTGGACCAAAGACATGATTAAATGTCATAATTATGCTAGGACAAAAGTGGTAAAAATAGAGCTTGCAGGCATAGGTCATTTTTAAGTGTCTACATTTTGCCCCTCTTTGTCATAATGTAGCATGTCGCATTGTGACAAAGAAAATAAGTCAGAGCCATGCCCCAATGAAGGTATATAGTATCAATGCCGCCTCGGGAAATTTTTCAAATTTTGGGCCGGTGGTAGAAAAATTTGGAAAGGGTCTCGATAAGTCAATTTGATGAGCAGAAAGACAGTGGCGCAGATGGTTTCGGATTCTGACATGTTTAAGGCAGCCAAAAGTGTGGTCAAAGTTGGTCAAAAGGGCCTCCAGTAATAACCTAGTTGACAAATGTCATTTTGACTTTATAAATAGGTTGACAAAGGGGTAAAAGTCAATTCATTTTCACTATTCACATTGCAAATTCGAGAGCTCAAAGTGAATAGGACTACAGCGAGGATGGTGATTCTAGTGACAGAGCACCGTGGAGAGATTGTATGGACCTATAGATGGCCAGAGGGTTCTGAGCCAACGGTATGTACCACTAACCCCCTTTGTATTTTTTTCATTTTGTGTGCCAAAATTAGGGTTTTAGGGTGAACAACAAATGCTCTGTGACACATATGCGTGCATGTAAGCCGCATTTGACTTCGCATTCGACGCATTTGATGTGTCGCGATGCAAGTGCAAGGGGTTTTTAGGGCAGGCCAAGGGTTTGTAATGCATTTGCCAAAAACTGTGACACATTCGCCTTTTTGAGCTGCATTCGAAAGTTAGAATGCTGCATTTGTCATTTTGCGATGCAATCGCATGTTTGAGCAACGCATTCGAATGAAGCAACACTTGTGTCATATATCATGACGAAAGTGCTCTGATGTAATGCAATCGATATGTTGTGACGCATTTGAGGTACGGAATGACGCAACCATTGTTTCACGATGCAAGTGCAGTCAACGCGACACATTTGACTTTGACTTTTACTAGGGCTGATTTTGATGCTTTTCAAATTTAAAATGGTTTTTGATGATACTGACAATTGACTAGAAGGTACTAACGCGTTGTTTGGCTTTGTGCAGAGACAGCTAGCTCCTATATACACGCGAGAGAGCAGACCATCGACTTTTCGGTTTACTGATCAGCTGACTCCACGGGAGCGATGACAATTGATGCGACTAGGTCTGTTTTATGCCGCCTATATGCCCGCTATTCGAGAAAATAGGGGACTACTGACTGTGCTATGTGAACGATGGAATTCTAAGACATGCTCCTTCCACTTGCCGATGGGAGAGGCGACAGTTACTCTTGAGGATGTTTACAGCATTCTATGCCTGCTGATCCGAGGAGAGCGGATTGTTTATGACCCTCGCCATGGCCATCAGACCTTCACAGCGTACTATCGGGATGAGGGAGCAGGACTTGGCATCCAGGGTTATGAGATCCACTAGGAGTTTATGGTGGAGCATTATGCTTGATTCGATGCCTTCCTAGCGACATTGATTGGCGGGATACTGATTCCCGACCGTTGCAGTCATGGGTTCCCTATTGGTTGGGGAGACGTAATAGTGGGGATGAGATGAGACAAGACAATGTATGCCTGGGGGCCTTGTTTGTTGGACACACTCTACCACCAGCTTCACGAGATTTCCTACAGGAGGGCAGATAGTATTTCATGTGGCACTATGCTTCTGATAATATGGGAATGGGAGCATATAGCGATATTTCGTCCACCTATTCAGAGACCACAACTAGTCGAGGGGATTCCCTATGCGTATTACTATGTCGGTGCTCTTCAGCAGACACAGATGGGGGAGACAGGTTGGTGGCGGCATCGGATTGATACTATGGTGTCATTCATCTATAGACCATAAAGAGACTGCCAACAGTGGGATGATGAGGTGGACCATATCAGCCTGTGCAGAGAGTATCGCTACTTGATTGGGAGGACAGTGCAGAGCTAGCTGATTATAGAGATGTATCTTCCACAACGTGTCTTGTGACAATTTAGAGAGCAATAGGGTGTACCTGTAGGCACAACCGAGTATGCTCGGTCTTCCAGAGAGTCAGCTTGGGGGCCATCAATTCCTATAGCTTTTACTGAGCAATAGATCGATGGGCTAGGAGCCCAGCAGTGGGGATGGAGAGGTGGGATTGCAGATCTCGGGACCACAGTCAATTATGACTTATGGTGGTAGGCACATAGACCAGTGCCACTGATAGATCCAGATGGGCTAGCATGTGTGGACAGCAGGTTAGTTATACCTTGTGTGTCGAGAGTCAGGTGAGGGGCCAGAGACGGTGATAGAGGTAGGTGACGGGGGAGGGATGGAGGTAGGGATGGAGGTAGGGGGAGGGATGGAGGCCAGGATGGAGGTAGGGGGAGGGATGGAGGCCATGGTGGAGGGCGAGATGGAGTCAGGGATGGAGGTTGGAGTGGAGATGATGGAGATGATGGGGATGATGGAGGAGACGGCTGGAGACGAAGGAGAGATGGCCAGAGATAGGGTAGGAGGGTGCACCCACGTGTGGTGAGAGCGGCACTAGATGCCATCCCAGAGGTGGCCGAGGAGGGGCAGAGAGAGGAGGAGGAGCAACTGGAGGAGGAGAGATAAGAGGAGCTAGTAGAGACAAGAGGAGCCTATGGCAGAGGAGGAGGATGTGGATGTGGACGTAGATGTGCCTCGGGATGAGGGAGTCGATGGAGAGGATGTGGCCAAGGATGATGATGATGATGATGATTATGATGATGATGCCATGAACGAGGCTGAGAGACTCCTGAGATGGAGGATGGTGGAGGAAGAGGAGGAGATGTTGTCTTCCTCGACATTGCCACAGGACACCACGATAGACCAGAGGGTGGTGGATCTTTAGAGGAGGCTGGATGAGAGTGTGGCAGAGGTCAGGGCACTGCGGGCGGAGCTAGAGGTGGCTCGAGTAGAGCGGGATCAGGCAATGATCCGCCAGTAGGATTCAACACAGTGGTGTGTAGACTTTGCAGCGTTATGCTTAGGACCTTCTGGGGACATTGCTTGTGAGCTTGCTAGGGTGAGCACTAGGTTGGGTAGTATAGGACTGTATATGAGCAGGCAGTTCCTCCCAAGCGATGAGATCCTACACTGTCATGCTCACAGATGAGGACAGGCAGCGGTCATAGATTAGGGAATGGGAGTGGTAGCAGGAGCCATACCAACGTAGGAGGATCTACCTCCTCAAGGAAAGCATCAGGGAACAGGTCTCACCACTCACACAGGCATGCCTCGAGTCATCATTCGAGCCACAGTCATGGGTCCACTAGTTCAAGGCAGAGATCAGTACAGAGGCAGCCACCAGTGACAGATCCTTCGGCCTCTCAGAGTCAGGCCGCAGTGTCATCACAGGTGTCTATTACTATGGAGATGATGCCATCAGTGTCAGTTCCATTGGTTGCACAGACAAAGGCTGCTACAGGTCCACCCATTATCTCAGCGTCAGTCACAAATCTTCAGCCACCACACTCTTCGCCACGAGGGGATGATGAGATCCTTTCCTAGGGGCATTTTTGCTACATTTGGTTCTTTGTTACGAAACATTATGTATAGACCACTAAGCCTGCGAGCTCCATTTTGGGATATTTGTTGACTCTATCCTGTGACATTTTATATTTTTGAGATAATGCTATATGATGATGCAGTTTTGATGTGGGCCTACATGTGTGTTATGCGATGCTATTTGATTTATGCATTATGATATATGTGATGTGATGCTTTATGTATGATGTATGATGGTACTTATTTATATATCTTGTCATGTATGCCCTATGATGCTTACTTATGAGATGATTCCATGATGATGCAATGCTTATTTATATGTTATGTCAATTTTTTGATGCATAATGTATTTATTTAAATGGATTCCATGTTTATGATTATGTTAATGCAATATGCAACAAAATGTTATATGATTTAATGCTATGGATGATGTATGTATGGATCTAATGCAATGTTTATATGATCATGTATGCACTTATGGTTTTGTATTTCATAGGATAGAGTCATGAGACCGATGAGAGAAGATGACCAGACCGAAGGAGATGCATGTTAGTTCCTAGACCAAATCCTTCAAAACTATACCATAGGACTTTAATATTTATTGCTCTTAATCATCATTGGGTAGACTGTTGTAATGGCCAACAAACACCATGATATGACATAGATCAAGGTGTGCAAGGTCATACCATCACATGAGACTAACAATCATAGACAAGGATGATCATGACTCAAACTAAGAGTGTGATTGCCCCAGTCTTTTTTTCATAATCAATCACAAGCAGAAAAGACAAGAAGGACAATTCATGAAACGTCGTTGCTTCTATAAATCCTGTTTCTAGGACATCCTTGAGAAACTAGCAGCATGATTTCCAAAATACAAAAATAATGCCATTATCATGATACATCATTGTTTTTCTAAATCCTGGAATCAGGACCTCGCTGAGAAACTAGTAATCATGCGTGTCAAAAGTCGAGACAAATGTCACGATATGTCGCTGCTTCTCTAAATCATGTTTTTGGGATCTCGCTGAAAAACTAGTAACATGATAAAAAGCCAAAAGACAAGTGCCAAGTCTTTGCCAAGTGCGTATGGATACCCTGTGTTTCAATGTCAAGATGTCAGGTTTGATGATGTTAAGATGCCAAGGTGTCAAGGTTTTGACGATGCGAAGATGACAAATGTCGAAGGTTGCCAAATTCAGGAAGGACACATCCTGAATAATGTTGATGTCGAGAGGATTGATCCCTAAATGTCAAAAGGGATCCCTCAAAATGATGATGATGCCTAGGAAGGACACATCCTAAGGCATAAATGACAGAGTTTGTTCTTCAGAAGGACACATCTGAAGAATACTAATGTCAAGAGGAGTGATCCTTAGATGTCAAGAGGATCCCTCAAAATGTCGAATGACAGTGATGATGCCTAGGAAGGACACATCCTAAGGCATGAATGACAAAGGTTATCTTTCAGAAGGACACATCTGAAAGCAAACCAAGAGTTGATAGTTTGATAGGTTATGATCATTTGACTTGTTTTGATTGAATTTGACCTGTGTTGGCCATATGTCAATTTTTTTGATATGCTGATGTGATTGTCATGTTTGAATAAATGATTGCCATACTTTTTTTTAGGAGTTTTCCTGTTTGGAAAATGATTTGTCTTAAATTGAAGAATTTTGATGTGTGTGCCAGTGTAATGCCATGAACCCTAATGGACTAACCTAGTGCGACCTCAGGGGCTCATCGACAGATGGCCTTGCCTACGTCATACACTCAGAGACCTCGTAGTTCGACACGACCAATGACTTTTTCTTGATGACCAAAGATTGAATCATGATTTTATTTTGACAAACCTAAAAGGACTAACCTAATGTCTCAGGGACTCAAATATGAGTCTTTCCTACGTAGCAAATGCACAGAGACAACGTAGTTCGGACAAATGACAAAGACTTGACTAATATGATGGACATGATGAAATGTGACTTTGGTTTGTGTTGTCTAGACATTGTGACTTTTTTGGGGTTTCTTCAAGATGTTTTTTCATTTTTAGGTCTTTCTTCAGGGTGTTTTGCGATGTTTTTGGTCTTTTTATAGAACTTTTTGTGATGTTTTTGGTCTTTTTTCAAGACTTTTTGCAATGTTTTTGTCTTTTTTCAGGAATTTTTTGTAATGTTTTTGTCTTTTTTTTACAAGACTTTTTGCAATGTTTTTTTATTTTTTCAAGACTTTTTGCAATTACCCAGACCGTGCGTGATACCCACTACAGTCATATGATAAAATTTTTCCCACAGTGAGGTCCAAGACTTAGCCAATTTTTAAAGGACATGAAGAAGGGATATGCGTGCAATACCAGATGGATAGTATAAAGGACTTGATGTCAACCTTTTATCAACTATGAGAGGAAAGGTATGATGTCATGGTGAGTGTCGTGATAGTGACAGGAAATGTTTTCCATCGTAGGCCTAGGCAGATGAAGTAACAATAGATGGTCGAGCAATGATTGACTATGCATGGTGTATGTTTGCCAGGTTTTCACCATGGTACTTATCCAAAGCGCCTGTTTGCTAGGTTTTCACTATTGGATGAACTATTTTTTTTAACTATTTTTGTCATTTTTCTTTTTTTCTTTTTTTTTTGGTGCTACCAAGACACCTATTTGCCAGGTTTTCATCAAGGCAACAATTTTTTTACCATTTTTTCAATTTTTTTTGTATTTTAAGGTTTGCAGCTCAATCTTCTGATGTTATGCATAGAACTTTCGGAGATGTAGACTATTGATAGGATCTGTCAGTTGTTCACCATCTGGAGTAGCTAGTTGATATGCTCCATAACTAAAAGAAGATACGATGATGTAAGGACCCAACCAGTTTGGTTCAAACTTGCCCGACTTTTCTCTGTCGGCCTGGTTCTTAGGGTTCTGCATGAGGACTAAGTCGCCAATGTAAAACTTCCTGACCATGACTTTCTTATTGTAACTGCAACAAAGACGGTTCTAATACGCTTGAAGATGGTTCAAGGAATTTTTCCTTCTTTCTTCTAACATCTCCAACTCGTGCAGGCACGACTATCTATACTCCTCATCATTAGTTAAACCCTTCAGGGAGACTCGTAGGGAAGGAATTTCAACCTTGATGGGAAAGATGGCCTCAACTCCAAAGACCAGGGCAAAAGGAGTGGCTCCTGTAGGCATATGAATGCTAGTACGGTAAGCCCACAAAGCAGGGTTGAGTTGAATATGCCAGTCACGACCAGCGTCATTGACAGTCTTTTTGAGGATTTTAACAATGGTTTTATTTGATGCCTCAGTTTGACCATTTCCTTGCGAGTAATACAAAGAGGAAAAATGATGTTGGATGTGAAATCGCTCACATAACTCATGAACGTCTTGGTTTTTAAACGGACATCCATTGTCAGTGATGATGGATTGTGGAAGGCCATACCAAAAAATGTTGTAGTTAAGAATGAATTTGGATTTTTTTTTCCGGTTATGTATGTCAGAGGGATGGCTTCGATCCACTTCGTAAAATACTCAGTGGTGGTGACGATGAATTTGTAGCCATTGGATGAGGTAGGATGAATCTTTCCTACGAGGTCAAGTCCCCATTGAGCAAAGGACCAAGGATAATTGATCGGTCGAAGTTCCTGCTCTGGAGCGTGGATCAAATTACTGTGAATCATTGGTGACAAGTCCTGACATATTCTAGTGCATCTTTTTCAATGGTCGGACAGTAGTACCCAAGTCTCGTTATCTTCTTGGCCAGAGTAGGAACACTTGAATGAGACCCGCATATACCCTCATGTACTTTGTGTAAGGTTGTACATGCTTTGTTAGTGTCGAGACATCTAAGGAGGGTGTCATCAAAGCTACGGCGGTAAAGGGTGTCACTGACGATGGCATATCTTGCGGCTTTTCAGATAAAGGACTTCCTCTTGTTATTGGACAGGTTAGGTGGAAGGGTTTGAGACTTAAGGCAGTCATGGATGTCTTGGTACCAAGGAGAATTGGGACCAACAAGCTTGCAAACCATCCACTAGTTGGTCTGCTATGACTTGTCCTTTTATTTCCTTTCTTTCTACATATTGAATATCATATTTGCTCAGAATCATGACCCATTTTTCCAGACATCTTGTTAATGCTGCCCGACTTAACAAATATTTGAGGGGGTCAATCTTTGCTACTAGTTGTGTCTGATGGCTTAACATATAATGTCTTAGCTTATGTGCTATGAAGACCACAGCTAGGCAAGCCCGTTCAATTGATGTGTAGTTCAGTTCATACCCGACCAATGTTCGACTGATGTAATATATAGCTCTTTCTTTTTCTTCTTGGTCATTTTGCGCTAGTAATGCCCCCAGTGCTGAAGTAGTGGTAGAGATGTATAATATCAAAGGGTTTCCTTGAATGGGAGGCATAAGGATTGGCAGTGAGAATAAGTAGTCTTTTATGTGCTGAAAAGCTTCTTGGCATTTATCTATACACACAAAGGGGATGCCTTTGCGCAAAAGATATTGGAATGGTTGACACTTGTTAGCCAATTGTGCTATAAAGCGTCAGATAGATTGTACCCTGCCCTGTAGAGTCCTAAGTTTGCTTATTCCTCTGGGAGGAGGCATGTCCATGATGGCTTTGACTTTTGCTGGATCAACTTCAATGCCTCTTCGAGAAACTATGTATCCCAAGAGTTTACCTGATGTTACACCAAAGACACATTTCTTAGGATTCAGTCGGACTTTGTATTCTTCTAGTCTCTTGAAAATTGTGTCTAACACCTTCAAATGATCTTTTCTTGTTACTAGTTTAGCCAATAGGTCGTCTACATAATCTTCCATTATTTTATGCATCATGTCATGAAAGATTGTGGTCATAGCCCTCTGATATGTGGCACCTGCATTTTTAAGACCAAATGGCATGACATTCCAACAATATGTACCCCAAGGGAAAGTGAATGTTGTTTTATGCTGGTCTTCAAGGGTAATACAAATCTGATTGTAGCCGGAAAAACCGTCCATGAGGGACAACATCTCGTATCCTGTTGTGAGGTCAACTATGATATCAATATTTGGTAAAGGAAAGTCATCTTTTGGGCATGCCTTGTTTAAGTCTCTAAAATCTATGCAGACTCGGATCATTCCATTTGACTTTGTTACTAGCACAAGGTTAGATATCCATTTAGCATAATCAATAGACCATATGAATCCAGCATCTAGAAGTTTCTTCAACTCAGCCTTGACCAATAGAGTGACTTGAGAATGCATTTTGCATAACTTTTGTTTAACTGGTTTGGCATTAGGAAATAGTAGCAGATGGTGCAGAACCAGTTCTGGGTCTAATCCTGGCATGTCAGCATAGGACCATGCGAAGTTGACTTTACGTTCCGCAAAGAATTTGTGAAATTTCGGTCTCTATTCTTTAGTCAATGATGTATCGAAGAGGACCATTTTGGGATCTTCTTTTGTTGATATGTTGTCTTCTATGGTGTCTTCTATAAGCATAGCTGATTTCTCTTGAGTTACGGGAAGAAATTCCAGTCCTCCATCTTTGGGCACCTCGGAGAGGTTTTCACCCATAGATACGTCCTTTGTTTTTACTTTTTTGTCGTCAGAAGGTGCCTTTCGGTTTTCACCTAAAGACGTTTCATTTTTTATTTTATTTTTATTTTTAATTTTGCGACTGGAGGACAGAGCAGTCTCGCCGAAGTAGGTTGCACAATCTAGGTCATTGGTGAATCCTGCCTTGTAATCACCACTAGGTATGCCCTCACGTAATCCCATAAACTTTGCAATTTCCTCATCATTTTGAAAGGTGTCCAGGACTGGCGAGCCTCGTTGGTCCCAATTGACTAGTTGAGGATAAACTAGGGAAATGCCATCGTCGTTGTTGGTGAATTGAGGGGAGGATGCAGAAAGCATGCAGACGGATTCAGTGATATTGTAGATGAAATTATCATCATCCAATTCCACATCAGACTCTATCTAATATTCCCCTTCACTTGTTTCATATTCGTTGTCAAAATAAGGGGTGAAGGACTCAGAGTCGTGATTGTCAGTGTCATTTGGTAAGTCAGATGTGTTGGATTGATGGGATTTAGATGGTGGGGTTTGTAGGTCATGGGGAATGGTAATGGGACTATGACTGTTTGGTGCCTGGTCAATTTTAAATTTTTTCCAAAATCTTTGTTCAGAGGTCAGTTCCCCCGTTTCTATAAACAAATCATTGAGGCAACAGTCACTTAAGGATCGTTCGGAGCCAAATTCCCATTCTTGGGAGTCAGTTTCATTGAAGTTTTCCTTAGCGGTCTCGACACTTTCCGAAGCATGCACTCGCTCACTCGAAAGCCCATTGGTACGTCGGTCATCATTGTCGGGCAATCCATACCCTAATCTAAGATATTTTGGTATTTTGAAAGATTCTATGGGCTGTCTTCGTCCAGTTTTATTTATGCCTAGGCCACTAGTTCCATCGTATCCTTTAGCCTTCATCATGTCATATCCCTTGCCATATTTATTAACTGGTAATGGGGGTAGGTCTGCCATTTCCTTATAGAGCCATCCTGTAATATCGGCAAGTTCCTGGTTACTCATGTCTCCCCATTTTATGAAAACTATTTTTGGTGGGACTTTGAAAATTTCTTTGGGTTCCATTCTAAAACATGGTCGACCATAGACCTTGGGACACTTGGGTATTGTCATGATGCTATATGTCATATGTAGTTTGAATTCTCCACAGCCTAGGTCTTGGATCTTGACATTGGGTTCATCCTTGGGAAGTGTGGAAGGTGGTGGTGTAGTGGAAGATGTGGATGGAGTGGACGTGGAAGATGATGTGAGTGTGGATGGGTCAATGTATTTAGAAGAAGAGGAGCCAGGTGATTCTCAGTTAATAGGCACTCGGTTTGCAGAAATACCGCTTAGGTTGGTACAATATTGAAAAGGGTCGAGGTCTCCATATATGGTGATTTTTGTGCCGTCAAATGAGAATTTTAAGCATTGGTGATATGTGGATGGAACAACTTTTAGGGCATGATTCCATGGGTGGCTGAGCAAGATGTTGTAAGGTAATTCTAGATCCAAGACCTGGCAGGTTGTATCCACAATGAATGGTCCCACTCTGATAGGAAGAGAAATAACGCCTCGTGATGAGCGTTCTTCGTCATCATATGCTTTTATCATTGTACTCTTTGTAGGATCTACACATGCATCAGAAAATCCTAGAGCCTTAACTAATTTCAGGGAGCATATGTTCAATCCTACTCCGCCATCTACTAAAAATCTTCTAACCTTGTACTTATGGACAAAAGTTTCAATGTGTAATGCATCGTTATGGTTAGTCTTAGGTGACAAGTAGTCTTGATAAGAAAAGGTGACATGGTGAGGCGTAGTGAGGTATCCCACCATGGTCTCAAACTGATTGACATCAATATCCTTAGGGACTGATGACTCTTGCAAGGTTTTATCCAGTATAGCCTTATGCGTGGGAGAGATGCGAAGCAGCTCGAGTATAGAAATTTGCGCAGGAGTTTTTCCAAGCTGGTCGATAAGGTTAAACTGACTCTTGGGTTGCCATTGCTTTGTGATCTAAGTGGGTTGCGATTGTTTAGGAGATGGACCAGGTATGGTGATTTTAGGTTGCCTAGTAGGAGGCGGGCCAGCTATGGTGACCTTGCCACTTCGAGTAGTAGCTTTGCATTGGGGTGCTCTCTTGACCGTGATGGTATTGACACATTCATTATTAGTTTGGATATTATTTATAGTGGTTCCACCAGAATAGTCATATTTGGCGCGAGCGAAATTGGCTTGATTATTGTTTATCATTGGACCTGACGTGGAAGCATTATTAGAACCATGGTCTTGCAGTGGGTTCTTATGAATGGTATGATCTGAATTAGAGGCAAATTGTGGTCCACCTACCTCAATGATATGATTCTCGATAAGGTCTTGTACCAAGTTTTTCAGTTGTCGACAGGTAGAAGTTTTATGTCCTTTTGCCCGATGATAATCGCAAAATGCATTATTGTCCCACCATGTTGGTTTGAATTGTCCTGGGTCATATGGTTTTGGTTCTTGAAGTTGATGACACCATTCTAGAGGCATTTCTTGAGCACTTCCTCGATGGGCTCACCCAAGGGAGTGTATGTGCGACCCCTGGGGAATTGTATCATCTGATGATATTGCCCTTGATTATTTTGGCGATTTTGGTTGTTTGAAGGGACATTGGTAGGGGGTGTCAATATCTTTGTTGGTTTGTTTTGTGGTTGAACCCCTTTTAGAGCCAGTACAGGACCCATAGTGTTTGCAGCCTTGGCGTCAACAACACTATGATTTGTAACATGTTTATTTTTGACCTAGTATTTATTTTTGTCAGTGGAAGGATTTGCATTTGTGTTTTTAGGACCGTATCTTAGCTCTCCCTTTGTAATGAGGGCTTTCTCAATTTGGACACCTTTTTCGACTAGTTCCGTGAAGGTTGTGCAACAATGCACTTGCAATGCATATTTTAAGGGTCCTAGAAGTGTTTGAACGAACATGTCCACATTTTCATTTTCGAGTATGTCAATGTGACACCGACTAGCTAGACTTCTCCATTTTTGAAAGAATGGAATGAATGTCTCACTGGCATCCTCTTGCGTGAGATTGCACAAGCTAGTAATAGAGGTGTCCATGTCAATGTTGTACGCATAATTTTTTATGAATTTTTGTTTAAGCTCATCCCATGTTTGGATGTCCTTTTGAGTGGAAAACCATTCAAGGGTAGGACCTGCAAGACTTTTAGAAAAAAGTCTCATCAAGTACGTTTGTTCATAAGCAACGTCCATACAATTGGTTGCAAATTCGCGGACACGTTCGATGGGGTTTGTCTTTCCTTTGTATTTGGTAAAATTAGGTGACACATATCCAGGAGGAAATGGTGGCATGTATAATTTCATGTCAAAGGGATATATAGATAGATCATATGATACTTTTGATTTCTTGCCAGATATCTGTATGTTTTCTATGGTTTTCTCTAGACCCATCAGTTTTGCTTGTAAGGAATTGATTATAGGGTCATTTTTGTTCCCATACATTGGATTGATTGGTAAGCCATAGGTCCCCATTTGTTGTGAGTGGATGTTGGCATGTTGTGGAGGTATATGTTGTTGTGGCATATATGATGTGTTCGGATTTGCGTGTTGTTGGTATTGAAAGTTTGGATTGGGGGTATGTTGGTGAGTATGAATATGGGATGAGTATGTTGGGATGTGTCCCCCAGCCATTTGGGTCGATATTTGGGGAATATGGTGACCGTGAACATGTTGATTTATGAATGATGCCATAAGCTGTGTTTTTTTACTACCTTGTCCAAATTGTTGGGTTTGTACAAAGGGAATGTTCGTATTTTTTCCTTGAGAGGTGATGGCATTTGACTGTGTTGACGTGTTAACATTTTGTTGTTGTCCTTGAATAAAGATACGTCGTTTGCCTCCTCCCAAAGGATTTTGTGAGATACCAATGAGAGGATATGATGAAGGTGTACTCATGGTACTAGATGTAGTTGTCCACGAAGGATTTGTATGACTTGATGATGCCCCCATAGCATTTACCGTAGTGGTAAAGAGAGGATTGGAGTAACTTTCCCACACTGTCGAGGAGGCGAAGGTGGTTCCAACCGATTGTGATGGTGTTGTGGATATTGTGGGAACTGTGACAAATTGTGATCCTCCAATGGATGTAGCGTTTATTGAATTGGAGGTGTTTGGAATGTTGGAGGTAGCATGCATGGTCGTTGTAGCATCAAAAAAGGTATTGCTCGTAGTGTTTGGAGGTTGACCACTATTTGACATGTTATGCACGTTGTTGACATTAGGGTCAAGAGATGTTGATCTCAACGTGTTAATGTCAAATGCATGGGGTGACTTAGCTCCTTGACTTAAGAGTATGGCTAAATATCTATCTCTGTCATATAGGACCATTTGTTCCACGAATTGAGAGGCCTCTGGATCTTGTGCTGCTACCTCTAGGTTTTCCTCAAGTATTTGTCTGTATTCATCCTTACGTAAGAATGGTTCAAAGGGACTGTTTGATGAGGATGGTATGGTCGTGAGAGGTTGATTATTCGTGTTGGAAAATGGATCGTCAAATGTCCAATTTGGGTCATACGTGGGATTGTTAACATCGGAAGTGGAGTTTTGTCCAAAATTTTCCATTTGTCATTTCTGTCTTTGGAGTCTAGTTTCCACCATAAAATGAGATTGCTCAAATGAAAATGACAACTAAATGCAAGGATGACACTGTAAGACTATGTTTTCTAAAGAAAATACCAACTAGGATGACTAGGTGATGATGATGTTTGTCTAAGGAAATGATTGATGTAAGATGATGAGGTTGTCAAAGCCAAAATGTCAAATGAGGACTAAGATGGTAATGTTAACTGAGGACCTAATATGATAAATGCAAGGTCTAGGTTCAAAATGATGACTAGGATGAATAATATTTTTGGATTTTTGGGAATAAAATATGCAAGGTATAAACTAGAAAGCAATTTGGAGAAAAGGATACCTAAACACTTCTAAGCTCAATCTTTGTTTTCGATTTCGGTTACTAAAGGACTTGTTGAAAATGAAAAAATGACAAGGTCAAAATGACTAGTGAGTTTTCCTAACTAGACTGTTGAGTTGGAAAATCTCACAAAAGGGACAATGACTGAAAAAGGGAATGATGATTAAGTCCAAGATAACCTAGTTTCGAAAGCAATGACGTTGCAAATTGTGTTGAGATTAACCTAATCCAAAGTATGCAAGGATTAAAACCTAGGGTCAAGCTAATGCCTAATGTATGCAACTAAAAAAGAATTGAAGGATGAAGCCTATGGTCAAGAATGCAAACTTATGGTTGAAAATTTTGAGCAATTTCAAAGTTGGTTTCTAACAGAATCCCCTAGGAAACAGTGTTTGACAAAAGATTCACAGAGTTTAGACTCAGTTTGGACTTTGTATGAAGATTTTGCTTCTGTCAGGAAAATGCCTCATTTGAGACTTCAAATGTGTCACAATATTTCAAATGTGTTTTGGTTTAAGCGAATGTGATTCTGAGACTAACAAATGCAATTGAGTTTTGCAAATGCAGTTATGTGAGGTTCAGATGCATCACGACTCAGACATATGCGGTATTTGTGGGATCAAATGTAGTTTAACAGTGCGATTGTGTCTCAGTATTTTCAGATGTGTTTCAGAATAGTGAATGTGTTCCAACAGTTGCGACACAGTTTGTTAAAATTGAGTATTTTGATGTATTGAGAGAAAATATGATCTGTCTAATCTTGAATGTTTTGTCCAGAAGTGTAAATGTGGTGAATAATGTTTGAAAAATCCAGCAAGCACAATGTTTTGAGTGTAAGCAAGTGCACATAAGACAAGTACAATCCTAATAGGCCAATAGGCCAAGGGTTTGTATACTTGATATAGCCCACTGATATACCCCGGATTGGTGCGGAAAAACTCTCCTTCTCGAGAGCAGATAGCTTAGAATTTTGGTGGCACTGGCTCCCCTCCACAGCTCATTAACGTCATTCGGGTGCACAAAATTCATATTCTTGGGTAGTGACTTCCCAAGAATTGCTATCTCTACTCAAGGGGATTAGTAGTGAGTGTCTTCGGGCATGATACTGTACCCTGCACTATATCAAGCAACAGCTGAAAATGGTTGGCCTCTAAAACAATAGGTGTTTAGTAAGGGCATTTCATTCGTAGGGCATGATCCATGCGGCGAGAGTCCCCTTTCAGATCCATATCGTCGGAACCATACGCGTGATTCTTGGGATTTCCCCAAGAATCCACTTTTATATACTAGCTAGAAGTTCCTCGGGTTTAGGGTGCTACCGGTCTGAGTCGTCTTGGAGTGAGTAATTTTTCCCACCAGAACAGGCCCAAGTTCTAGAGTTAGTAACCGTTTCTCTTACACCCAGGATCGCCCAAAAGTGCAAGGGGAGAGGATACTTTGATTACTAAGTCGTAAGGGTGTATAACAGATAAAATGGGTCTGGTTTTCTGATCACCAAGTTTTCACAAGGCGAGAGCATAATCACCTACCATTTGCAAACACAATCAGACAAAGTAGAAAAACATGTTCGTTTTATGTGCACCAAAAATAAAAGTGTACTAATCTAAAAAAAAATGCAAGCAAAATGTTTGGAAGTGATTCTTCGACACTCAAACCTGCAAAAACACAAGTTAGGAGTTTCTTATCAGATGATCTTGGACCCACGAAATGTAACCACCACACACTGCAAACAAAGATTAGTAACACAAAAACCTATGCTAAACAGAATGCAGAAAATAAAACCAGAATGCCAAAGAAAAAAAAAAGAAGAACATAAAAACATAAAAACCCGAATGCAAAAAAGAAGAAAATGTTACCAGGAAAATGTGGCACAACAGAGCGAATGCATCTCTCTGTATTGCAGCTGTGGCTCGGTGTTACAGATGCGGCTTTCTCGACCTCGTTTACGGCACAACATAGTGATTGCATCGTTTCAAATGGCAAATGCGTCGCAATGCATCAGATGCGGCTCAATAAAGTTCAAATGCGTCGCTCCGTACCTGTACCTTTCATTCATCGAATCTTCCATGATTACCTTCATAACACCTTCTAACTTGCTGATGGTTGCCCTCAGATCGAACGTGTGAGAAATTTAAAGACAAAGACTAAGTCCTACACAAGCTTTGAAGGATTTAAATAAAGATTGTTCCTATGCCTATGACAAAAAGACTCTAAAATTCCAAATAACTCTAAGTATTAATGTGCCAGAATAACAAAATTCATGTGTCTAATCTCAAAATGTGAGCAAAATAGCATTTTATAGAAAATGCAATTTTGATTGGATGGACGAGATTGACTTTCGACAAAAACCTAAAATCAGAGGACAAGATTTAATCTGATAATCCCTAATCAGGGTTAGGGAAAAATCCTTAAACGAGTGGTCAATATGTCATATGAGAAAATCAAATCAGCGGTGGAGAATAGATGAGATAATTAATTAGAAAAATAAAGATTTTTGAAAATCAAGAAGATAAAGATTGCCTGATTTGTGAGATTCGAAAAATCAAGAAGATAAGAGTTGAACTGAAGATCAATTTGAAAAATCAATAATTTGCTCAATTACTTGATTTTTGGAAGAAAGTTACCAATTTGAATTAAATCAACTCAAAATATGGATTTTGTGAGATAATAAATAATTGATTTTCAGATTATTTACTAAAATGGACTATCAGTTAAGAATGTGATATCATTTTAAATAAATTCATTTATTTAAAATGAGGGAAATGTTAATTTTAAAAATTAAATAATTTAAAGATAATTATTTAATTTAGAAGATATGATTAATGATTAAATAAATTAATAAACTCATTTAATCATGAAAATTAATGACATATTAAATAAATTTATATTTATTTAATAATCAGGAAGAAATAAATGAAGAAAGGTAATTAAATAAATTTAGAAATTTATTTAATCAGAGGAAGACTTAGACAATTAATGACGTATTTAATAAATAAATAGAATTTATTTATTTAATAATCATGAAGAATAAAAGGACATGAATTAATTAAACAATTGTAAATTATTTAATTAATAGTCGAATGTGGACCAAAGACATGATGAAATTTCATAATTATGCTAGGACAAAAGTGGTAAAAGTAGAGCTTGTAGGCCTAGGTCATAAGTGTATAGTAATAAAATCAAATTCTAGGAGGACCCATGGTTACTTGATACTCCTCTGGAAAGCTCTGAATTTATAAATCTTATGAGACTGGCACAACGACTCTGGTGTTTATATTAGTGATTACCTCCTTGGCCGTCATGGTGCTAGGAAATGGAATGATTTGTCCCTTTGTTTCCCTTTATCCCATGATTTGAGCCTCCTTTCCAAGACCCTATAGGAGTTGCTCTCCCTTACTAGACTTCCTTCAACCAACATGAGGGATGAGTTTTTCTAGACTCACGATAAGCAGGGAGATCTTTCAGTTAAATCGGCTTACAATCTGCTGATGGACCAGGGTGTTGTCCTTGATCTTTGGAAGAGGGTCTGGAATCAACACATGATCCTTAAAGTTAACTTCTTTTGGTGGGCTGCTTGCCATAACATGATTCTAACTCAAGACAATTCCAGATTCCCAATAGATGTTTTTATGCAGGTGCAATGAAGAATCGGTGGACCACTTGTTACACTGCCCGTTTTCTATTGGTGTGTGGGAGCTGGCTATAGAATGTTTGGGCTTTCAATGGACTATGTGTCGGGATATTAGATCCTTTATCTTGAGCTCGACTAGACCCTTTGTCCACCCTTTACCTAGTGAAATTTGGAACCAGGTTACCCCCATTATCTGTTGGTGCTTATGGAAAGAGAGAAACAATAGGATTTTTAGGAACATTGATACGAGTCTGAAGGAGGTTTTTGGTATTGGTTCTCGGCTCATTGCGGAAAAAAAATCACTCTTCAATGGGAAAACCCTTGATAAAGGTCTAACTAAGAGGGAAATTATTATGGCCAAAGCTTGAAATCAGAACCTGGATGCAAGCTCCTATGACAACTCCAGATCCCTGGCTAGAAGAGACACTATATGGAATCCTCCGGACATTGGTTGGTATAAACTTATTTTTGATGTGGCAGCTAAAGGCAACCTAGGAAAAGCTAGCATAGGAGGTGTTATCAGAGATTTCAAAGGAAATTTTGTGGTTGGTTACTCTTGGGGGATTGGTATCCATTCTTCTATGATTGTGGAAGCTAGAACGTTGCTTAAGGGCTTATAGTTGGTTGTTTATATGGGGATTGAGAACCTTCATATCGAAGGTGATTCTAAGTCAATTATTGATGATGTTAACTTTGGAAGATTACTGGGGTGGAGTACTAAAGACATTCTAATAGACATAAGGCTCTTTGTGTCTAAGGTGAATTTAAAGATAGCTACCCACATTTATCTGGAGGGAAATCAAGTGGTTGATGCCTTAGCCAACTTTGGCACACATTGGAAATTCTCTAAGTGCTGGTGTAATTTGGGGAACCTACCACCAGACATTCAAGGTCTAATCTTGAAGGAGCAGAGCCCTTACTTGATCCATGATTATATCTAATCAAGTGCTTTTATGGGTTTCATGGGGGGTCCACATGCTTGTCTTATGGGCTATGTGGATGGGTGTTAATGCTAAGGTGGCCTACAAGTGGCACAATTTGAATAATGAGGCGGAATCTATTTTTAAAAGGGACATCATGAGGAATTATGGTGGGTGCTTTGTGATTAAGGCCAAGTTGGGTCGTACCTTACGTAATCTCCTTTTGGGGATTGTGCTAAGTCATCATATTTTCAAGTTTTTTTATTTTAATATTGATGTGACTAATAATTATGAGATCAAGCTCCTAATTGGTTCTATCCTTTCCGCTATTTTTTCTTTGCTTCTAAAAGTTAGCTTCTTAGGCATTTCTAAATTTGGCCCCGTGACCATCTTGCCTTGGTTTCTGTGCAAAAACAACGTGGAAGGAAAACCTTCCATTCCCATCATGTCTTGCTTACCTAGCCGTAAGTGTTTGGAGATCCTCATTTATGAATTCACAAAGATTGCTTTTAGGGAATTATCTCCTCAAGCATGCGACCTATACATTACTTTGATTACCCAAGGCTGCTTTGTTTGGCTTAATATCCTAAATGTCCATGTGAATTTTCACCTTACCATTTTCTCTAACCTTTTGCTTTCACAGGTTTTTTGGTTATTTTGTGTGTAGAGTGACATTATGGGTGGTGATAGGGTGTGAATGAAGTCCGAAAACTATGGCGAATTTCTCAAAGATCTGTTGGTGTGGCACATATGTGTTGAAGGCGGTCTAGCTCCCTTGATGGAGAGTCTAATGGGCCACAAACTTATTTTGTCTGCATAGTTTGTTAACTTTTGGAAAGATTGTCATGTGACTTTGGGTGATATTTCCTTTGATGTGAATGAGGAAGTGATAGTGCAGGTGACGAGGATTTTTTATTCTAGTATGAAGTACAAAAATCATACAAAATCCCAGGATAATGAAAGTATGAACACGTTTTTTGTGGGGAACAAGAAGTTGGTTCATAACCAGTCAGGGTTTGAGAGAGAGGCTCTTCCATAGCCTTGGAACCATGTCTGCCTCGCCCTTATGAAGTACGTGACTCTAGAAGGTAGGTACAAAACCTACTACTTCTACCATTTCCCTCTTTTAAATCACCTCTGGCATAAAATTATGTTAAGCTTTCCTTTCTTCCTTCTAATGGATTTAGAGAGTTATGTTGGAAAATGAATTGACATTGTTGGCCTAAAACCTAATGATACTCCTCCCCTTCCACTTCACCAAGGCTTCATTTTGAGGCTCTACCACTTCCATCTTGCGTTATGCCCACCCAAATCCATTTCTGCTATCCATATTAAGGAAATTGAGCCTCCCACAGTGACCAATATATCCTCGACCGAGTCCAAAGGCTCTATCCAAAAAACCCTTCCAATCTCTGCTGATATGTATAAGCCTAAACCTACTACTAAGAAGCTTAAGGGGAATGCAGGTGTTGCCCAGACTAGTGTTGCGGCTAGTCTCTGTGAGCTCAAGTTGACCCCTGCCAAGACTGTTTGCAAACACACCCTGAAGAAGAAAGGTAATGAGGAAGCGAAGGGTTTGATGGAGCCTCTGACTATGGACAACAGAGGTAAAAATGTGGTGGGTAGGTATTCTAAGAGGGACACAGTGGTTGTGGCTACCGTGGTGACTGGTGGTGATACCATCATCAAGAGATCTGGTAGGTTGGCTAAGAATAACAAGAAATTGTAGGTAAATGACTTGGTTTCGGAAGAGGAGCAGTCTGACAGCAAATATTGCAGGGACAAGGAGGATTCTGGGGATGAGGAGGAGGATTATGTTGGAGGGGCCCACTCCATTCCTAATATTAGCAAAGTGCAGAAGGAGAAATCGGCTTCTCAGTCCTCAGACCCATTGGATGTGGAGCGTGCTAATATTGTGAAGACTAAAAATTGTGGGGAGGAACTTTGTGTGCTGCAGGAAAGAATGGAAAATTTGGACAAAAAATTATGTGGCTTGACCCGTTTCACTGTCAAACTGGTCCACTGTGTTACCAACACCCTGTCGACGGTTATGAAGGATGAAATGGACAAGAAGAATGTTGAAGATGGCTAGGAATGGGTTGGGGATGATCTTGTTAATCTCTTGTCTAAGAACTGGGAAAATGCTAGTTAGTCTGCTGTTGGTCCATTTTTTTTGTCTGTCTGTTGTTGGTCTGATGTGTTTGTTTTTTGGCTTAGTCTTTTGATGTTTTTTGGTCTTAAACTTTATTGGCCCTTGTGGCTCTTTGTGTAAGGGTACAACACACTGTAAATGTTTCTTACCTTATAAAAAAAATGGCAGTATTACATGCACAGACATATGCCTTATATATGGAATGTCTAGGGGTTCATAGGCCTACTGTAAGGTATTACACATTACAACTAGCACAAAGGCCTTATTACAGTCCCACAACTGGGCAACTCAAAATATCTAAACTCTAATCATGAAATGATAACTTACAATTGAATGACCCCTTACAATGAATTAAAAATGATCTTAAATATGAATCTCCAGGTCAAAATATGGTCCACGTCGGCCTCAAGGGTTTATAAACCCCAATGAATGATCAAGCGTGAAGGTCAGCCTCAAACATGAAAATATAACACATCAGTGAATGAAATGAATTTTGGATCTCAGAGAAAGTTCCCCTGGGACCTAAAATCTTGTATGATGTTCCATTAAGCTTTGCATGCTTTAGGATAGGTCAACACAACAAATCTGGACCAGGTCAACCCCAAATTCTCTAAGAATGACAGTGAAATTTGAGAGTGATAATTTTCTACAAATGAATGCAAAACCCCAGAGATATGGATATGTCATAGATGACCTCATGTAGAACCAATATCCTACTCCACAAGCTGGGAAATGACAATGCGGTAAAATTTGGAAGAAATTGTGGAGATAGCTACAGATTGAAATGAAAGAAAATAAATGTTTTTAGTTGATACAAGATTGCTTTACAACCAGGGATGCTCCTGAATTAGACACCAGGGGTTGGAAGAAAAGTGAGTCCCTCACTTTCTAGGGGCTAGAGGAAACCAAAGTGGTCCACCTCAGCCTGAGAAATCCATGATGAATCCTCCATTGGTTTTCCTTTCCACTTAATTAGGTACTACTTGTACTACTTGTTCATAGTGGTCTTCCCAATTTTGGTATCCAAGATCTGCTCAATTTTCTCTTGTGGTTGATGTGGTAACTGCTCCTCCAAACCAAATTCACTACTACTACCACTTGATTTTCCTTCATGGTACTCATATATGTCTACAACATTGAAAATAGGTGATATACCAAGTGTCTCTGGTAGCTCCACTTCATATGCATTTCTTGAATAAAACTTTTTGAGAATTTTACATGGTCTAATCTTCCTCATCTTCAACTTATTGTATGTTCCTACTAGAAACCTTTCCTTCATTAGATATACCATAACTTCATCTCCAATGAAAAATTCCTTATGCCTCCTCTTCTCATCTTCCTTCTCCTTATACTTATTGTTCATGTCCTCCAAGTGATTCTAGCCTAACTATGCAATGTTTCAATGAATCTCACAAACTCTTCTACTTCTACACTTCTCTTACTCTCCATATTGATGTCTTTGAGTTTTGCAACTCCTCTAGGATGTACTCCTATCACATTATTAAATGATGTCTTTCTTGTACTCCATTTTATTGAATTATTAAATGCAAACTTTGCTTATGGTAGAACTATATCCCATTTTTTTGCCTTATCTCCAACAAAACATCTCAATAGGTTACCCAAACTCCTATTCAATATCTTTATTTTTCCATCTGTTTGTGGGTGATATGTCGAACTGAACTTTAGATCTATCTTCGTCATCTTCCACAATGTCCTCCAAAAGTATCCAATGAACTTGGTGTCCATGTTTGAAACTATACTCTTTGGTAATCCATGCAATCTCACAATATCCTTGAAAAATAAGTAAGCAACATGCACAACATCATTAGTCTTCTTGGAAGGAATGAAATGTTTCATCTTAGAAAATCTTTCCACTACCACCATGATAGAATCATACCCTCTCTTTGTTCTTAGTAATCCTAATATGAAATCCATACTTATATCTTCCCAAGGTCTTTCTAGTACTGTCAAAGGTTTGTACAATCTAGTATTCTGACTACTCCCTTTTGTTACTTGACAAATTTTGCAACTTTGCACATACTTCCTGACATCCTTATATATATGCAGCCAAAAATAGTGTTCACTCACCAAATCTATTGTCTTATCTAGCCCAAAATGTCCTGCTAGTCCTCCACTATGCTTCTACTTGATCAAATTCTCCCTCATTGAACTCCTAAAAATACACAACTGATTTCCTTTAAACAACATATCTTATTGATTTCCTTTGAAAAACATATCTTCCTAAATGAAATAATCCAACCATTGACTTCTATATGTCACTACCGGTTCCTTACATGACTTCCATGCTTCAACAAAATCCAGATCATCCTTATACATATGTTTCAGTTCTTCAAAACTTCTATCCTCATTTTTGTCAACAAGTTCCTTCTCCTACTCAAGGCATCTGCAACTTTGTTTGATTTACCACTCCTATGCTTCAACATAAATGTATCTCTGCAAGAACTCAACCCATCTCATATGTCTTTGGTTCAACTTACCCTGACTATTCAAATATTGCAAAGCTTGATGATTAGTGCACAACACAAACTCCTTAGGCAACAAATAATGTCTCCACTTCTTCAAGGCTTGAACTATGGCATAGAATTCCTTATCATAAACTAAATATCTCCTTTTGGAATCATTCAACTTCTCACTGAAATAAGCTATGGGTCTTCATTCTTGACTTAACACTACTCCTATTGCATTCCCACTGGCATCACAATCAACTTGAAATACTTTATTAAAATTAGGAAACACTAATTGGTTGCTTTTTCACCTTTTGCTTCAGCAATTTGAAAGTCCTTTGTGCTCCTAATGTCCACTTAAAATCCTTTCTATCTCCTCTCATTGTTTCTGTCATGGGTGTGCAAATGCTACTAAAGCTCCTTATGAATTTCTATTAGGAACTTTCCAATCCATGGAATGCTCTTACCTCTCCAATGTTCATCAATGTAGGCCACTCAACAATTTCTCTATCCTTCTCAGGGTTCATCTTCAATCCTTCAACAAAAATGACAAAATCCAAGTACACTAACTCTTTCTTCATAAAGCTACACTTCTTTATTTTTATCAACAACTTCTCTTGTCTCAATTTTTGTAATACTTGTATAATGTGCCACAAATGTTCTTCTCTAGTCTTATTGAAAATGAGAGTATCATTCAAATAAACAATAACAAACTTACCTAAGAATTGCTTCAATACCTCATTCACCAAGCTCATGAAAGTTCTAGGTGCATTGGTCAATCCAAAAGGCATCACTAACCACTCATACAATCCTTCATTAGTCTTTAATGGAGTCTTCCATTCATCTCCTTCTCTGATTATGATTTGATGATATCTACTCTTTAGGTCAGTCTTTGTGAAATACTTTTCTCCACTCAAATAGTTCATGATGTCATCCATCCTTGGCAATGGGAATCTATATTTGACAATGATCCTATTGATTTCTCTTGATTCTGTACACATTCTCAACTTTCCATCTTTCTTAGGTGTCAGTACAACAGGTACCACACATGGGCTTAAACTCTCTCTGATCAATCCCTTCTTCACAAATTCTTGTATCTATCTATTTAGCTCCATATTCTCTGCAAGTGTCATCATATGTGATGCTTTGTTAGGAAAACTCTCTCTCGATATTAGACCTATATGATGACTGATGCTTCATACTAGTGGTATTTCATCTAGTACATTCTCTGATATGATATCTTTATACTCTGTCAAAAATTCTGCTACTTCTATTTGTGGTGGATCTTCTCCATGCTCAGTCTTTAGTTTACCACTCTTCCTTGGAATCAATGCAAAACATATGTTCTCATGCCTCGTTCCTTCCATAAAATCCCTTCCATCTACCAAGCATAGTCTAGTAGTGCCACAAATATCACTTTTGTCCTCTTCCTCCAAAGGTATCAATTTAATTCTCTTGCCATTTGAATTCATAGTATAAGTATTCCTTCTTCCATCATGAATTTCTATCATATCATATTTCCATGGTCTTCCTAACAATAAATGGCATGCATCCATAGGCATAATATCACACAATAATTCATCATAATATGACCCTATATGAAATTTCACCAAACACTACTCATTCACCAAGATCTTATGTTCATCCTAAATCCATGCTATCTTATAGGGCTCTAGATGTTTCAATCTTTTCAAATTCAACTTGGTTTCCATCTCCTCTGAAACTAATTTTTTTGTACTACCATTGTCAATGATAACTTTACATACCTTTCCTTCAGACTTACATCTTGTTCTAAGCACATTCTTCCTTTGTGGTGGTTCCTCAGTCACTTTTTCATGCATCAAGGCTCTTCTCATTACTAATGACTTGCCTCTCTCTAGTTTCTCAACCGAATTAGGGGATCCAACAAGTTCTTCATCCACATAAGCTGCTCTTCCGGTATGCTTAGTTCTCTTACCAGTACTTCCCTAATGACACTCAAACACTCTATGTCCTTCACCTCCACACTTAAAATAGGTTCCTCTGAATGGTCTCTTCTCATATCTTCCTTCATCTTTCCTATATCCATCATTGCGGTAGGAATTATGACCTCCTCTGTCACTATGGTAGAAATTCTTGTCTTCTCTTCTTGTGCAGTATGAATTATGGTCCTTCTCTTCATTACGGTAGGGTTTTCCATCTTTGCTTTGCTCTGCATATGGTCTTCTTTCTCCGAATTGTGGTCTGCTTCTCTAGAACCTTCCTCTTGCACTCATTTGTCTTTTTTCAAACTTCTCATTCAAATTTTCCTCTACCATCAGTGCAAATTGGTATGCTTCTTCAACTGATGCCATTTTTACCAGACTAAATTCTTCTTGGATATTTGTTCTCAGTCCATTGATGTACCACACAACCTTCTCTTTGCTTGCTTCACTATGTCCAACTTTGATGATAATCTTGTTAAATACTTCAATATACTCCTTCACGGATCTCTCTTTTTCCCTCAAGTTTTGCAATCTTTTCAGTAATTCCAGCTCATAATCAACAAGTATGAATTGATTCTTCAACTTTGTCACCATTTTATTCCACTTGATGATTTTATCTTTTCCTCTCCTATTAAGTTATCTAATCAAACTTCTTTCTACCATATAGAAACATGTCCTTTCAACTTGGTTTTTATAAATCTCACTCTTTTCGGATCTTCAATTTCTTCATATTCAAAGTATTCTTCCATGTCATTGATCCAATAAATCAATTCCTTAGGATTTAAATTCCCCACATAATTTTGAATTTCAATTCTAGGTCACTTACCAATCTTGTAAATAGATTTCAACATCTTTACATGATCTTCTACTTATTCTTCTTCTTCTAGGTTTTCTTTATTATGATTCGTAGCATGATCTAACTCATCATCATCACTTTCATCCACATGTCTAGGGTTTATACCTCTTCTTCTATCTTCTTCTACAACATCCAATTAGACTCTCATTGATTGCATCATTTCCAACATCTCATCTATTCTTCCAACAACTCATAGCCAATGCTCTCCTTGGCGACATCTCTCCCCTTGGATATGATGCAACTACCTCAACTCGACAATCTGGCTACAAGAGTTTCAACTACCTCACAGTCGATGATCGTTTGAAAACACATGTAGTCTACCTTAGGTTGGTGATCTATTCACCACAAGGAATACCTTCTTAGGATTCACAAACTCGCTCTGATACCACTTCGTGCAGTCATAGACAAAGGGTCTAGAAAGGACTATCCAACCATGCAACTTAGATTCAATACAATAAAAAAATAACATGTAGTGTCCCTCCAGTTTCGACATACTGTTTAGTTTGATTTTGCTTGATAGACGTTTTAGATTGCTTTGATATTATGTTATTTCATTTCTGAGGTGATTCTGGATACTATGTAGTTTTGATTTTTGCGGATGATACATTGACATCCTGGTTATTTGGTTATGTTGGTTCGATGATATTGTGATAGATTCATTCATGATATGGCTTATTATTTATGACTATTGCTTATGTTTATCATGTTGTTATGATTGATCTTGCTCGTTTGTGTCGGTGAAGAAGACAGTGTGGCATTACTCATTCGTGAGTATCCTGCCACGCTGCAATTCTTATTCACGGTGTGTTTTCTAACATGAGTTTATATATATACATGTTTTAACTTTGATGTTTTCCTGCAGACACAGGTACCAGGTAACAGCTCCACCTGCTTGTCAGGTCTGAGTGTACCCTAATTCATTATAAATATGTTGTCGGAGGTATTGACAGGTCCTTTTAAACCATCGTTCGTTTTGAACGAGTATCTCCGTGTTACCCCGTGTAGCCCAGTTTGTCTTGTCGTGTTCAAATATATATTATTGTGTTTGCGAATATAATATTTAATTTTATTAAATGTTTATTAATTTTTTAACCAACGTTAATGATTTAATTTATTAAGTTAAATTAAATAGTTATTTCTTTGTAATGTTTTAATTAAAATAATATTATTGTTGTTTTTATTGTGCAAATTAAACAGAAAATTGTTAGATTCATCAATCAAATGTTATGGAATAATTACTCTTTGAGCTGAATGGTACAAGTGTTGATTTGGTCATAAATCCTATAATAAAATTTAGATCTTTTCTTTTACCTATATCCTGTCCTTCCTACGCCATCACCTTGTACCATTATTGATGATGTTATATATATATGTTGATGGTCTTCATAGAATTTGGCGATACTATATCCTATCTTCTTGTCTTAACCCTCTGAATATTGTAGAAGAAATCTGTAACATGCGCAGGATATTACTGGTAGAATAATAAACTAGATGTCGGTTTGTTAATATTTGTAATTCTCTTTTATTGAATTGTTGAAGATAAAGTCTTCCACTGGTATCTTCTTTATTTTCAACTACAGAATCATAGCTTACAATTTTAATATATAAAATTTGTCCTCTAAATCTGGGCACAGCCATCTTAAACTAAATATGTTGGTTTTGTAATTGACTATTGTCTCGATGACTAGAATTTGGCCAAAGCTTATAATTTCTAAATATGTATTACATCTACCTCTTCACCCGTGCGGCTGTAGATAAGATCTATTTCCTGTTTAGTGCCTGTAATAGTGGAAACAGATATGTATGAGAAGAAGTCTTCTTCAAGTTATAAAAAATTTCTAACTGAAAGATAATTAAAAGGGGATCTAGAGTTAATGTTATGTGGAACTGGTCGACCATATTAGGGAAAAACTTATTGCATTCAAGAAGTACAGGAATTGGTTATATTAGGGTATTTCCAAGATAGCCAGCAGGGGCATGAAGGTCAACCGAGCGCACCTGCTCATCAACTGTACATTTAATTTAATAAGGGCTACTGATGTGTGAGGTATGCGCAACCCTCATTCTCTTAATCTGAGTGACTGCATGCACCTGGAGCACAAGGAAAGCTTACAATGTTAGGATGCATTCCAGAATGCTTCATTAATTCAAAGATTTTGAGAGCTTCTTTGTGAAATCCATTTTGTGCATATTCTGCTATCATTTTAGCGAAGACCTAAATAGGTGGCATTTGGATTTCTTCAATTGAAATCTGGTGGCTATTTGGGAATCAACAGAAGTTTTAGAACGTGCTTCAGCCCGATTTTCAAAGTTTACCAGGTTTTCATCTCTTATTTTTAAGTTTCTGTAAATTCTTTCAATAAACTTTGGGGAGAATTATTTGTCTGTCAAACCTGCATATAATATAGAGAAAACATCAGATCAAGCCATCAAATTTTGTTGAAACTATAGTTAAGTAAAGTATAACATAGAATGTTTCTGTAGAACTGAAAATAACAATGGATATCTTTTAAATATACATTGTATTATTGAAAATTTATGATACAACATTAAGAACGAAGTCTGTGTATTGTAGAAATAGATTGAAGTCAAGAAATTATAATTTTGGATCTTCTGGTAGAGGCGTTGCCTTTAGGTATTTGAGAAAACTTGAATCAAGGATTTTTATAGCCACAAAAGCTTACTTCCTATTATTTTCTTAAGTAGAACACAACCCATCTGTTTACGTGATTTATTATCAGAGCAATAACATAATTTTTACTTTGTGTTAATATTATTCTCAAACCTCAAATCTGTGCCCTAAGCAATTAAACATCATTTATATTACTAGACGGCTGAGATTCTTCCTAAAACTTAGACTTTGGATGTAGATCATTCTATTGTAGGCGAGTTCTAACGTAAAAGCTCATATCATAGAATTTTATTATAATTTGTTCTTTATAGCTATGCATAGTCTCCTTTTAAGCCTCTATGTTTTGTCTTTATCATTTCTTCCTGTCTGGTTTCTTCAATTTTATATTGAATATGTGAATCAAGAAATTGTATAACAATCTTACAATTTATAAGTGTTATCTGTTATTAAAAAAGGGGCATAATTAGTTGAATACTTGTGTTTTTCTTTTAAAATCTTTCCATGATTATAATTGCTATTGTATATCCTTTTCTGTGAATTATTGAGTTATTTCATCCGTGCCTGGTGTTACCTTGACATACTATTGTTTTTTAAATTTTTACAACTAATGTAATTTGAAAATTTGCCTATACTATTACAGTTTCAGCGCCAGTCTTTTCCATCAATTTCTGAATTCATGCATGACTCAGAATATCAGCCTTCTTGAATTCTATTCCTTACTGTTTATGATAGCGCTTAAAGAATTTCTTTCTCACTATTTTTTTGGCTGTAGTTAGCTGATTTTTGCTGGTATATTGCTTTCCTTGTCATGCTTGGGACATATATCTTTTTATATTTATTAAGTGATCTAAACTTATGCATGGCGTTGATTGAATTCTCTTATTTCCCTAGCTGTAGTTTTCAAGACTTCTTTGTGCATATGGCATATCCAGCGAAATTATAAATCAAATGAACTTCAAATTAACTCTGAATTGATTTCCTGTTATGGCTTTGGTAAAGCTCTTGCATGCAACTGCTACTTGTGATGGATGCATGGTATCCATACTTAATCTTTAAAGATATGAAATTTAACTGAGAGCTAATACTCTGACTTTAACTGATTTACCTTTGCATGACATGAAAGGTGGTAGTTTCTTTGTTAAATAACTGTCAGATCTTTGACATTTTTAAAATGCAAGTGTTAGTTAAGTGTGTGTCTTTACACGAGAAAAGAAGAAAAGTCAGAAACTTTAGTTGTAAGTTATAATGCTTCTTTATTTTCATGGTAATTGAATTATAAAATATAAAGAATTTGTATTGTACTTATGTTATAATGTTACTTACATTATAGTTAATAGGTCCTTTATAAAGTGGATTTAAACATATGATTCCTAGAACGCTAAAAATACTTTTTATTTATTTATTTATTTAATAAATTGTATCATAGGAATTAAGTGATTTTTAAAATAGAGGAGCTCTTATTATTTGTATCGAATAATAATAATAGTTATAATAGAAAATTGTAAGACATTCTATAATGTCAATAAATTGTTAGCTTTGAACTCTTAATTCATGAAGATTAAATGAGTGCATTTGATGAAATATGTACATATTATGGGAACGAACATGTAATGTTATTGAGTTCTGAATTGTTCTTCTTTAAAGCATGAGAAGTGAAAATGGTGTTGTTGAGTGTAATACATATTAATCATGTTGCTCGATTACCGATATTTATACTTGGGGGTATAGTTTTGCACCTTTTGTCGTTGCCTATAGAAGCATCTTAGAGATTATGGTTAGTCTCTAGTGAAAGACATAAATGTTTTAGTTTTGATCTTTATGCTTGGTAGCTACCCCTAGTCTTGTGATGTTGAGTCATGTTATAGAAAGAGTGGCTTGCGGTAGGGGCCGAAATCCGGAAGTGATTGTCTGGGTAACCTATCATAGGTGTGATAATTCAGTGAAAACCTAACTAATGTATTAGGGGTTGGGTAGTTGCAAATACTAAATCAGATAATGTTTGCCTCACCTACTTTCTTAACGCTCGTTTAGGTTGAGAAAAGGTTGAGAAGGCCTGGAATGGCAAGTCGTCATCTTTTCCTCTTGAAAGATGAAACGACTCCACACTAGTCTGCATAGGGGTCGGGAATCGGTAGAGGCTACCAGGGTAACTCTTGGAGAGGGCCGGTAGTCTAGGAAGATTCACCAGGGTAACCTATCCCGACGGTGTGATGACACTCTTAGTCTATATCATGATGGTGTTCCATGTGTTCCAGATTTCTATTTGATATAATTTGATACTGAGATTTTATCTATTTTTTATTTGTAAACGTTATGTCGTGATGTGAAATGTAAACCCTGTAAACGTTATGTTCTGTCTTCTTTGCTTGTAGACCTGTCAATTATCTCCTAGCACGAAGGGAGTGGACCTTCGGGTTTCACGTGGTCGGGAGGAAATCGTGCTCTATCTTCCTTGGATATTCTTGCAGATGATCCTATGTTTGCAGCAGGTTCCAGTTACCTTTTGGATCGTGACTGTGGATGCGAAGCATGTTCGTGGAAATGAACATCAGTTGTGTTGTGATCACTTTCTTCTTTGTAAACTCACCTCTTATATAAGAGTGTCCTCATTGTACCATCTTATTGTTGTATTGAGATTTGTTGAAATCTCTCATTTTGTAATCTGTTCAGTTGGATATTTGATTATATTAAGTTATGTAAATTGGAACATTTGTGACATTAGTTTTGTACTTGAATTATGATAATGTGTTGAGTTTATTTAATATGTATATGTAACACTGTCTTGGAAACTTTATAGCAATTGTGTAATCAATTAACTTTAAAAAAAATTATTCGGTTAACTTTACTCTTTACACTTTGTTATAATGGTAACCGAGGCAGGGCATTACATAACACAAGAAATACTTAGCAAACATATATCTTTATTGAACTAGTAATTAGCAATCTTGCATGTGTCATATGCCTAATATGTGAAATGTCTAGGGGCTCACAGGCTTGCCGCAAGGCATTACACATTATAACTGGCACAAAGGCCTTATTACAATCCCACAACTAGGTAGCTTGAAATATCTAAACTCTAATCATGAAATCCTAACTTACTACTAAATGAACCCTTACAATGAATTATAAATGATCTTAAATATGAAGCTCTAGCTCCAAATATGGTTTGTGTTGGTCTCAAGGGTTTACAAACCCCAATGAATGATCTAGCGTGTAGGATAGCCTCAAACATGAAAAGATAACACATCGGTGAATGAAATGAATTGTAGATCTCCAAAAAAAATCCCCTAGGACCTAAAAGCTCATGTGATGTTCTATTAAGCTCTGCATGCTCTAGGATAGGTTCACACAACAAATATGGACCAGGTCAGCCCCAAATGCTTTGATTGAGAATGACAATGAAATTCAAGAGTGATAACTTTCTACAAATAAATGCAAAACACCTAAGATCTGGATATGTCATAGATGACCTCGTGTAGAACCAATATCTTGCTCCGCGAGTTGGGAAATGACAATGCAATAAAATGTGGAAGAAATGAACGAGACAACTACAAACTGAAATGAAAGAAAATAAATGTTTTTGGTTGATATAGGATTGCTTTACAACCAAGGATGCTCCTGCATCAAAACTCCTAAATAAATACATTAATTTATTTACCTCCACACTAGATCTCTAGAGAAAAGATTCCAATTTTGTAGAAGCAAAGGATGAGAAACTAAGTCCAAGGAAAGAATGAAAAGCGTATTCTCTCAACTGAATAAACATTATGAAGATAATGTGGTGATGGAAGTAAGCATGGTGTTATCAAGTAAGATCATGGACACTAGATATAGCAAGGAGACTTCCAAAACAAATAAATAATTTGAAGTCAAATCTATAAGGGATGTTCAACAAGGAAAATTTTAACAAATAAGAAAATAACAAAAGATAATTTATGTTTAGATCTAATATTTAAAGGAAGAAATAATGAATTCAATTGTAAAAGTAGAGAATATAATAAAAACAAAGGCATTGAAATAACAATATTTGAATAATTCATGAAAGCAGTAGGAGATGAGTTGATAATGATTGGTGATAACTTAATGTTGATAAAACTGATGAAAGAGATAGGGGATGAGTTGACAATGATTAATGATGACTTACAAGTGATAAAAATAATCATTAAAAAACTTTACAATGATTAACAATCACTCAGTGGCTACAATTTGTAGTAGATTCCTAAAGCTAATAATTTGATTGAGTATTTTTATCAAGGAAGAACAAAATAATAGTTTAGAGGAAATATTGGCAACAAGACATGTTATTGAAATATTGACAACAAGATATGTTAAGGAATTATGTATTTCCAACTTCCTTGATATCACCATGTAGGAGGACAAGGAAGAGGTATTAGAAATCTACAATCCATAGTAAGAAAAGTATAATGGGATTAAATTGGTCACCAATTAATGATAAGGAAGTGGATGACAACTAGAATCTATTCAATACGCATGGAGCACCTATGTGTCAAAGAATGGAAAACTACAACCATGTGAGATATTTTGAGGGATAAATTAATGTAGGGAGTAATTTAAATATTTTGGTGACAAAATATTAACCATGGGGATGCCCATAATGCCCATATATGACCATTAATTAAGGGACAAGTTGGTAGAAAATTGTAAAATTAGTGTATTCATGCAAAAGAGGAGTTTCAGGAGGGTTTGGACAAATTATTATCTAATAAGATGTAATCAATCATAAAATGGGATCTATATTGTATTATTATTATATTCTTAGTCTATGGGGTTAATGTATCCAGTACCATTGATGACCTTGCTAATATACTTGTATTTTTTTTGTTTTCCTAAATATAAATTAAATGCTCTATATTGTTGAGATGAAATTTATGTCCAATAATCCTATATTTTACAGTGAAGAGGGTAGTGTATTTTAGCATATATGATTTGAATGTGACATCTATAATTTAGAGAATAAACCCAACATTTATGTTAAGTAAATATTTGAACCTTGATCATGCTCTTGCATATATTTTAATGTTAATATTAAATAAGTCTTAAATCTATCTATTAAAATAGTCCTTAATTGAGATCAACATCACTTTACTCAAGCATTATCCAGTTCAATAGTAAAAAAGTCAATACTAATTCTACACCTCATCGACACTAAAAAATGGTAAATATTTACGTTGAAGGCGCGTCCTATTTGAGAATAGCCAGTTGATTTTGTCCATCCACGACACACGCTGCTTAAGAGGGGATGCAAGACGATTGAACGGATCTCAACCGTTCATCATTTTTTTCCATTTTCGGCTTTTTTTGCCATTTTTTCCACTCTCTCCATCGTTTTAGTTTCCACTCCTCCAAACTTTGCTCAGTTTTCCTCGCCGATATCGAATGTACACTTCTCCAATCTCGTGAGCTACAAACTGAAAATAAGGTTTTGACGAGGGTTTTAGAGTATGTTTATTACAATAAAAATTACGAGCAAGATCTTAATAATAATGAGCACATTTAGGTTTTAATATAACGACATCCTTTCCTTAGGTAGTTAAGTATTTATTAACATAATTAATATATTTTATATAATAAAAAATAAATTATAAATAATATAATTATACTATTAATTATTATTATATATTATATTTTTTAATAAAACTATTAAATACATATATAAAATTATTCTAATTAATAATTAATAATTACCAATATTTTTATGCATAAAAGTCAATTAGGAAAAAAAATGGGCTATTTTTTCATACAAACTATTAAATATAAACTATATAAACTATTAAATATAATATAATGTATAATAAATTTATTCTATTATTATATTTAATATTTCAATTAATTTTATATTAAATTAATTAATTAATATATTTTTAAATAATATTTTATTTATTACAAAATTAATTTTATTGAAATATTAAATATTAAATATTTATTTATATGTTATTTATTTATGTATTTATTTTATGTCTAAAATTATATGTATTATTTTATATTTTATAAATTATTAAATATAATATAATATGTAATGAATTTTTTTTATTATTATATTCTATATAACGTAAATTACATGTTTTTAAAAATAATATTGTTCATTATAAAATTATTTTTTTGTTAAAACATTATATATTACATATATTTATATATATGTTATTTAATTATGTATTTATTTTACATATAAAATTATATTTTAATTATATTAATTATCTTAAATATAATATAATATGGAATGAATATTATCTAATATATTTTTAATCTAGAAATTGAGAGAGAGGTGGAGATGAAAGAAAGTAGAAATGAGAGTGAATGAGAGGGAGGAACACACTCCCTGTTTCTCCCTCCCTATCTCTATTTTTATCTATATATATATATATATATATATATAGAGAGAGAGAGAGAGGGAGATTATTGAGGTGATAGAGACAAGTAATAGAGAGGGAGAGATAGAGACAAGTGATATAGATTTTATATATATATATATCTCCATCTCTCTTTACCCCTATATCTCTCCCTCTCCTCTCCATATCCCTCTCCTTGTCCATCTCCATCTCCATCTCTATCTTTATCTTCTACTCTATATATATCTCCTATCTCTATCTCCTTACCCCCTCTCTCTTGATCTTTCCCCCTATATTTCTCCCTCTTTATATCCCTACCTCTCCCTCTCTCCCTATTGCAAACATAACATGAGCTTGTTGGTAATGGAGCTCGCTTACCTACATGATTATCTATATCTCTCTATATTTCTTCTTCTATCTCCCCATCTATCTCTATGTCATTATCTCTCCATCTTTGTCTACCCCTATATCTCTCCCTCTCTTTGCCCCTCTCTATATATCACTTCATATCTCTATATTTATCTTTCTATATCTCCCTCTTTGTTCCTATATATATCTCTTTTGTCTCTATCTATCCATCTCTCCTACCTCTCCTTATCTCTCCTTATCTCTCCCTCTCCTTCTCTCCACATCCCTCTCCTTCTCCAACTCCATCTCCATCTCTATCCATATCTTCCTCTCTATCTCTATGTCCTTACCACGCTCTCTCTCTCTTGCTCTTCGCCCATCTATCTATCTCGTGTTATATCCCCATCTCTCCCTCTCCCTCCCTCCCTCTTGCAAACATAAGGTGAGCCTAATTATCTTCTTGATTTAGAGGTTTTATTTTAGTCATGTTTGGATCCCTGTAAGTGGATGCATAATTGATTTGAAGCTATCACTTCTCCATTCAGACCTTTTTTGAACAAACAACATCATTTCCTAAATGGCCTACCAATTGACCTCATGTACTACACAAATATATGAGAAAAATAGATAGAATTGAAGTCACATAAAGACAGGGAAATAGAGAGATAAAGAGAAATAGAGGGAGGAAAAGATATATAGTAGGAGATAATGAGAAACATAGAGATAGAGAGGGAGACAAAGAGATATAACAAGAGAGGTAGAGAGATAAAGATGAATAGATAGAGAGATAAGGAGGGTGATTGATATCTCTCCCTATCACTCTCTATCTCTCTATATCTCCCTCTATCTATGTCACTCCCTCTTCCCCTCTCTATCTATTGAGCTATCTCTCCCTCTCCCCCTCTCTCTTATTCACTCCATCTTTCCCTCCATCTCTCCTACTCTATATCTCTCTCTTTATCTCCCTCACTCCTCTCTCTCTTTCTATCCATATCTTTCTCTACCTCTATCATTATCTCTCTATCTCTTTCACTATCCCTCCTCTATCTCTCTATATCACCCTCTTTTTATGTCTCTCCCTCTCCCTCTATATATATTGAGCTATATCTCCCTCTCTCCCTCGTCTTCTTCTCTCTCTACCTCTCTACGTATCTCTCCCCCCCTCTTTTTTCTCTCCCTCTCTCCTCCTCTTCTCTCTCTTCCTCCTCGACCTATCTCTCTCCCTCTCTCCCCTATTGTAGATATCTCTCCCTCTACCTATCTCTCTCCCTTTCTCTCCCTCTTCTATCTCCCCTATTTTTATATCTTTCTCTCCATCTGTTGTCTGTCTCTTTGTTTGATCTGTCTCATTTTACAGTCTTAATCTCCACATCTCACATCCTCTGTAATCTCCTAGCCATAATCATCTGTCATCATCATCATCTGTCTGTCATCCTCTGTAATCTCCTCCTCTTCCTCCTGTGTCCATCCTCCCACTTGCCTATCTATTTCCCTCTTCCCTCCACCTTTATCCATTCCCTCCTATCCATCCATCCTCTTCTTATCTCTCTTTACTCCCTCCTCTCCATATTTCTTCCTTCCATCTTTCCCTCTCTCCTATACCTCCATCTCTATATCCTTCTATATATTTATCTCTCTCTCTCTCTCTCTCTCTCTCTCTCTCTCTCTCTCTCTCTCTCTCTCTCTCTCTCTCTCTCTCTCTTTATCTTCCTCTCTATCTCTATCTCTATCTCCTTACCTCTCTCTCTCTCTCTCTCGTCTTCCCCATCTATCTCTCCCTCTCCTTATTGCAAACATAACATGAACTTGTTGGTAATGGAGTCTAATTATCTTCTTGATTTAGAGGTTTTATTTCAATCATGTTTGAATCCCTATAAGTGGATGCATAGTTGACTTGAAAGTATCACTTCTCTATTGAGACCTCTGTTGCACTTGAACATCATCATTTGCTAAATGGCCTACCAATTGACCTCATGTTCCACATAAATATATGCAAAAAATATTCCAAAATTTATCCTAATAGACCTTCCACACTTCTTCGGCGTACCCATTGCACACTAAGATGCAATTGCTAATTAAAAAATTGACTTTGATAATTAGCCAAAACTAACTTTTGAGTATTGATATGTCCAAAACCTTTTTAAGTCATCTTGCATCGATTTGTCCTTCTAGTTAAAGTGGTAGAATCCTCTTTTGAAAAGAAAAAAGATATTGGCATACCAACATCCCTTGCACGAATGGCTTCTGCGAAATGTAAGGCTCTAGAGTGCTCCATATTGGGAAATGATAGAATTTAAATACTCTGTCTTAATTTAAGGTGGGAGTTACTGGTGATAACTGGCAAGTTGTTTAATTAGGCCTTCCAGCTGTAATCTGTGATGTGTTTTTACTTTCATTCTTTCTAGGTTTACGAAGCATTTGATGGGTAGATTACGCTTCAAATGGGTTTCTTGCATTGAAAAGAGAGGTTATCATTGCATTACAAGATCTGCAAGAAATGTGTTTGATTACAGAATTTGATAGCGCTACTGGTTTACTGTCAGGGAACATGTCCAGTCTTGAACCCCCCAAATAACACAACCAGCCCGCTATTTAAGCTTTATAGTGTTCTACACTTTGGGCATTTCTTGTGAAAGAAAAGAAGTGTAGCACTCCACCTCCAGGTAAAGTTTTATGAATGGGTTCTGTGCATTGATTGCCATAGAGATGAAAAGCTTTTGATCCTCCCTCCTCTCGCTCATGATCTTGAGTATACTGATATAGAGAGAAGGACAATGTTCCGGGGCGAAATGTAGATGCAATTTTGTATGTCAAATCCTGCAGACGATCAAGAGTTGTTTTTTCCATGATTTCAAAACTCGCATAGCTACAATTCTCCTCGGGCGTTATGTGTATGGTAGATTAGGCACCCCCTCCTTCAGGGGCAATGGCGTTCATGGAGTAGCCGCAGGGATCGAAGGCGTAGTCACAGACCTCGAAATCCTCAAGGATGTTTGCTATGCCAGATGAAACGCTCATCTCTCTTGCAGTTTGAAGTCCATTTTCCTTGAGAAACAGAGATGCAAATGATGTATCGAGCTGAGTCGTGCACACCTCCAAAGTGTAAGAAGATGAAGATGGTATTAAGCTGCAGGGCAATGGCAGTGCTTGCGCAGAGTAAATGTTCCAAATGCCGTCCATGAGCTTGTAGGCCTTGGAACCAGACCCCAAGCCGCCAAAGTAGCTGTCGAGGAAGAGCACTTCTTCCCTGAAATCAGTATGGGGAGAAGACTGAGCTTGGGGAAACAGAAATGCCCCTCTGCTATATCTGCAACCACAGACGACCAACGACAACCCAGCTGCATAACTCAACAGGGCAGGGATTGCGTTGAGAAGCAGCGTGGTTCCGCATGTTTTGATGATGATTTTGAGAGGGACAGGCTTGACTCTGACAGCACATAGGAGTCCAACTCAGGGTTGCTCAGGCCCGACACTATGCTGCACTGCGCCGCGCTCAGGACCTCTTCTAGCGTTGACACTGCCAGCGACCTCAACCATCTTTTCTTCTTAACCGTTACCCCACTCTGCTCTGGTCTTTCGCAACAACTAAATTCGATTTCCAGTCTCTTTTCAAACCCTTCAAATCCAGGACAAGCCCCTGCTTCGATCTCATCACAACCCATGAAACCACCTCTAGATATTTCTCATTACTCTGACACGCACCCTGTCAAACGGAGTAAACGTGCGGTAGTTAAAGCCAGCACTGCAACAAACCCATCTTAAACTAATATAATCCTTACACTGGGCTTTCATTAACTAAAAAGCTTTAATAAATTCACAGAGCAGACAATGAAATGTGAATTCTTAACAACATTTTAAAATCAATTAACTAAAATTTTACATTTGAATCCATATTCATAATCTATTATTAAACAGAAGAGAGTAGCAAACAATTTAACATTAATTCATCATCAAAAAGAATTGACACTAATCTATCATCAGAAGAGAATAACAAACAATTGACACTAATCCATCATGGAGGAGAAAAACAAACAATCGACACTTTTTTAGAATGCCATGCAACAAACAAGAGCAGAATTTTGACGTCTGTTCAGTCCATCCTCCCCGCAAAAACAATGAGCAATAAGGACAAAAAGAGATATACTTACAAGAAAATGTTGTGGGGGAGTGGGAGTGGGAGTGGGAGTGGGAGGCAGAGAAAGAAGAGGGTTCAACCCCTTGGGAAGGCGTGAATAAGAAACATAGACGGAGGAGGAATGAAGTGGGAAGATGTATATATAGAATGGCTTAGCAAGACAATGGAACAGAATTCTCATTGCGCGCATGGGATTGACAGATTTGGTCTCATTGCTATCTTGCACGCACAGGCAAGAAAAATCGTATTGATTCGCCACTACTTCTAATTTCTGAATACCACTCAGTGTTCACTAATGCATGTTTCCCCATTTATAATAATGTCTCACACCCATTTAGTCTATGTTGTCTCATATCTATCATTTCCCTTTGTTTTTTAAGTTGTCTTACTTCTTGTCATGTTTCTTAAGTGGTACTTATAATTTAATTATTGGTCTCACCAATGTCCTAACCTTTCCTTTTGTATTACCAAGATTGTTACTCATTTCCCTCATATATTCTTTGTTTTCCACTCCTAGTTAACTTTCCTATGAGAAACCCACCTTTCTCCTTTCTAAAACATGATTAAATGGTTGAATTTTCCATCAAAACAATTGGTTCAAAATGCACACTTTTTGCTTGAGATTCTATGAAAAGATTGGGCCCAAACCTTATTAGACAACATCACCTTTATTCTTACTCCCAACATGGTAGCCTTAAATTTTTGAAATCTCAAGGAATTGTTTGGAAGTAATATCAATTAATACCATAACTACCCATAACCAATGATATCTACATATTTTCCTAAAAAAAAAACCTTCAAATAGGCCCAATATTTAGCTCATTTAAACATAAAAAAAGTAAGCTTTGGCAAAGGTCAATAAAATTTTCTATTTTTGGAAAGAGTATGACTATTAAAAATCACTTCGTTTTTCTTTTGAGTGAGTCAGCTTTAGCCTATAGTCATTAGAATATCCATATTATGTTCAAGTTATTCACCCACTAAGGTTCTTTGCAACTAGATCCTAATTTTTCATGTTTTCAAGTGATTTAAATTTATACAAAAGATTTTATATGCAAATGCCCTTATTTTCTAATTGTAGAGATATTATCTCCATTATTTTTGCCACCCTTCCATACCCTTAGTCATCCATTTTCATCCCATTTACTTTAGTTTTTAATCACAAACAACCTCTTCTAAGTTAGATTGCACTTATTCTAAGGGGAGTGAGCTTAGATCCAAAGTTTTTAGTCCAAAAATCACTTTCATCCATAGTTAATCATAATAAAAATGTATCACATCATCCCCTTTAATACCAATTCAATCACTAAGAGTCCATTTTTATATTTTCCCATTCTACCCATCACCCTTTGTGAGTATACACCTTTTTTTACCTCGTCAAAGGCCATAGTCAAAACCAAGTGAAACCTCCATTGGAGATACTCTAGCATATTATTTCCATACCTAACACTAGTACTCTAACAAACCCAAAAATTGTTTTTCATCGAAACTCAATTTTTTTACCAAACCCTTTTCCTACCCTTGCTTGTTTGCACTTACCAAGAACCCAAGGACTAGGTTTTGAAATTTAAATAGAATGAATGTGATTCAAACTTAATTTCTTCATTTAGATAATTTTATTGTATAATATTAATGCTTATTTATCATGTGGACCCATGTTTGAGCATTCACAAGAGGTCTAATTGAGGTAAAATCCCCTTCTAACCCATGTTTTGTAGGTTTTCCATCATTAAATATTTATTTTATAGGTTATCTCTAAAAATACTTGAAGAATATCAACAATAGTTATCTCATCTTCATTAGACCATAGAGATATTTCCAAAAATATAAAGTTTATCTTCTCAAGTGTCACTAATAGTCATTTGTGCTTCATCTATAAGGCCTCCATCCAGACCAGTCACTTGACCATTCTATTTGCCTTGGCCATCCTATTGGCCTTCTAGTCGATTTCCATTTACCCAAAATAAGCCCAAATTAGGTCATAATTTCACCAACTCAAAATTAGTCCTCCCTTTATCTATTTCCAATTCATGCTAAAAACTAAAATTTTATCAAGTATAAGTGCCTTGTTCTATTTTAAGTCAAAATGTAGTACTTTAGATTTTGCACGAGTTCCTAGACCTAATTTATAGGTAAAAGCACAAAAGTCCAAGCTTCCATCAAATTCAAGTGAAACAAGTCCATCCCTCTCTCATCATGCATCTACGAACATGTTCTCTACTAATTGATTATTCTCTACTCATTTTTTATATGTGAAAAGTTGGTAAAGTGTTTAAACTACATAAGAAAATAATACTAAAAATTATCAAGAGTAGAAAGTGTATCAGTGCAAGACTACCCATGGGTTACAAGTCCTTATTAGTCATCCAACTAGCCACTACATACCTAAATCAACTCAAAATTCACCAATAAATGTATAATCCAATTTGTAGCACTTTTTAGAACTAGTACAAATAGCTCAAGTGCATCTTGACCCTTTAATTTGTGTTTTAATATCATCTAACTTAGCATTTCAATGTCAAAATCTTGATTTTATATGTTTTAGTCAATTTAGTCATCATTTTGATTGTATGTAGTTTGTCCCTGTATGCACGTAAAAATGGTCAACATTATAATAAGTCTGGTAATTAATTAAATATAAATTATTTAATTAATCTCCTAAAGTCATCTACATATAAATAAATTTAATTATTTATTTATATTGTTCATTCTTATGATTCTTCTACATTGATTAAATAAAGAACTTTATTTAAGTAATTACCATCTCCATATTCCTCTTAATTAAATTAAATAAATTCTATAATTTATTTATATTAATTATCATATTATTCTAAGTTTGAATATTTATATTCAAAAATGGAATATTCCTCCTCTTCATCTCATAGTTAAATTAAATATTTTAAATATTTAATTTAATGCCTTCTAAATCCATCTCTCTCACATAATTAAATATTGCTTATTTAATTATGCAAATTTCTAATCTCATCTTCACATATAATTAAGTAAGTTTATTTATTTAATTATGAAATCTCATTTCAACTCATCCTTCAAAACAGAAACCTTCCTTCGAATCTGAATGAGAAAAAATGAAGAAAAAGGAAACCTTCTACTTCTCTCACTCAACTTTCGAAAATCCTATACCGTTCATCTTACCAGACTGAATCTCAACCATTGATCTTTGCCAACTAAGCTTTTGCCTTCGAAAATCTATAAATCTAACCTTTCACAAGCCATTTGGATCGAATCTTCAAACATCCTTATGCTGTCAAAATATTCTATCTTTCATCCATCATTCTCCTTCAAACCTTTACCATATCGTTATGCTGCTGAAGTGAACAACCAACATTCCTCCATTATCAACCTTCAAAGATCTTGCATTCTTAGTGTATTTATGCATTTACTTTTAAATCTCGTTCTTTAGTAGTCATTTTGTGGAGCTTAGCATACAAATCGGAGAGCTTTGGCAAAAATACTGGAGATAGAGGACAATGGGACGTCTTCAGAGGAGCTGCTGCATTGAGAGTTTGCTTTACTTTGTTTAATCAGTTTTCCTTTGATTTAAAGTTTCATTGGTGTGCTTGAATAGTATTTATCTCATTTTAATACGCACATATTTTCGATCACACATTTTTGGCGCCCACCGTGGGGCATTTTCCCCATTTTTAATATCTACTTGCAGGTTTTATTGATTTTTTTTTTGATGCAGATCTGGCAATTTTTGGACAAAACTGCAAGTTTTACCAATTTCTTGATATCTTCTACACAGAAGCGAATTTTTCTACAATATTTTTACAGAGTCTTGGAAATCATCTCAAGAGGCTACAGTAGAAAAATTGAGGGTGTATCATCGTTTTTGTAAAAGTTATCATAATTTTATGTTTTTTCATAAAATTGGTTTTCTAAATGCAAATCAGCGATTTTTTTTAATGTTTTTACATTTTCGGAAATCTCTTTAAATTTTAATGGGGGTTTGTGTTTTACAGATTTAATTTTGAGGTCAAATACAGTGCGAAAAAATCCGATCTTCATTTTCTATGTGATTTCCATAAATCCGCGTTTCTGAGAGCAAAACAGAGAATTTTTCTGACTTCTTTACATTTCTGGAAAGCTCTCAGAAAATTAACAGGGATCTCTTCTTTAAGTTTTCATTTTTCAGATCAATAAAATCGTCAAATAATAAAATCTAATTCGGCTATGTTAAAAACATGTATCTGAAATCGCAATTTTCTGATGAGTTTGTTTTTTTTTTCCTTTTGCTGCATTATAATATTATTTTTTTTGATCTTGTAGGTGATCATAAGGAGCTCTAGTAGCAGCAATATCACTCACAACAGCAATTTGGAAAGCGAAAATAACCAGGTGCACTTGTTTCATCCTTCATCTCTTAATCTTGTTTGTCACACATTTCAATTTGGGGCATAAAATTAATCATTGTTTGCAAACACATTTGGATTTGGGCTCTTAAAACGAATATTGTCTTCAATCACATATTGAAAATCTGGTCTAAAATTCACCACTGTCTTCCATCACATTTTGATTTGGGATTTAAAAAGAACAAGTGTTTGAACTTTTTTACACACGTTTCATTTCTAATCTAAGGGAAATTAATCATTGTGAGCGTGAGTCAAGTGCGTGTGTGATCACAAACACCTCACTTGATTTGCTTTTGTCAAACCCTTCATAGGAGGCCTGCTAGGGGATTTCATCACCCCTAGGGACGACCTCAATCGAAGTGTGAATCGAAAGACACGCTTGTTTGGAAGTTAAAATCTTATCACTCTTGGCTAAGCCCCAAAGAACTTTATACCTTTGGGAAGTGAAGGTGAAGGGTGGGTTACCCCTTTCTCCCGGCTGTGTGGCAAGATTTTTCTTTCAAATCATCCTTAGTCAACCTTGTTCAAATTAGTTTGAAACCTAATTGGCCATACCCACTTGACTAGTTCTAGGACTTGTTGATGTGTCTTCTTTAATTGTGTGCTTAATAATCACATTCATAATTTCAAATTCAAACTTGCTTATGTGTCTTGCGTGTGTGATTCATCTGTGTGCATGTGTGACCATTCATTTAAACATTTCCAAATCAAGCTAAACATCAAACACATAAAGACAAGTCACTCTACACGTTCTTCCAACACATCCAGATCCTATCCATTTCATCCTAATCAAACCAAGTCATCCAATCTTATCATTCCACATCATCACCATCACCACTTGTCAAAATGGTCATAATCATAAACAAGCCCAATCCTAATCATAAGCCTAAAATCATAACTCAAAGGGGCTATCCCTCTAGGCCAAATCATGAGACAAAACCTAAGTCCAAGATCATCATTCAAGGAGTCCCTTTCTCTAGTTCAAATCATGAAACAAAACCAAAACATAAAATCAAACTTCGAGGGGCTTCTCCTAGCACCGCTAATGATTACATGAATGATGTTACATACTTTGAGGAACAAATCGATATGCAAGAGCTTACACACATGTGTGACACCATGCCCACATTCGAACACAAAGACCTAACATCTCAACTTCAAAACCTCCTTCAAACACTTCACCAAGTACCCAAACCCCTAGACCATCAAACCATACAAAGCCTTCAAACCCTCTTCCAAAACTTTCAACAAATCAAATCACCTCAAATCCAACACCTCCTAGCTCAAGCCAATGAATTCATTGCCACTTGTCAAATCCAACAACCACAACATCATCCCTTATCCATTCATTATCACCCTTCCACCTCATACCAATCTAATCCATCCACTTCTTTGCATGTCAATGCCACATCAACACATCCACCCTTATCACTGCAAGAACATAGGAGCCCAAGTCCACCTTGGCAGCAAAATCAAGAGCCTTTCAATTCTCATGTTCCATTTGACAAGGGGAACACTAATCTAGTTTATGCACCCTTACCATCATCCAATCAAAACCAAAACCCTAAGCCAACATCTTCCACCCCTACACCTCCAAAGGATGTGACCCAAGGGCTACTAGCAAGGAATCAAACATCGCCATGTCATCCAACTCATATTCTTGAACATACAAAAGAGTCATCAAACATCATGCCAAGTCCTTCAAGCCAACCATGTCATCCACAACCATGATCCAATTCAAGAGTCATCCCCTTCCACCTCCATTCAAATAAGTCATGAGGTATTTCAAGAGCACAATCCTAAACATGCGGAAACATTACCCCCTCATCCACATAAAGATCAACACCCTCCCAATGATTCCATTCATAACATACCTAATACTATTCATGATCAATCTTCCATTTTTGATGAAGACCCCTTTTATGATCAAGAAGACCATGATGATCCTCTTAGCCAACTTTATGCATTCCATGGTCAAGAGCTTTCCACCTCACCCATCCATGATGCACAAACATCCACTTCCCTTGATGAGACATATGCCTCCCAAGCTAGCATAGAAGATCAAACAAATACATTGGATCTAAGTGAACACAATGCTAATCAAGATCCTAATGATCCTCCATCACCCACTATCGACCCCATTGCAAGTCCTCTATCATATCCTATTGGTTTTTCTACCCTCATTCATGAATGTTCCTCCTTTGAAAACAACCATTATCTTCTCCATCCAATAAAGAACTCATGTCTAGTGTTTCACCTACACCTGGTTCCATTGTCCATTGCACACTCCAAAACATGAACCACCAAGGTAAAGGTCTAGACCTTCATGAACAAAATATTTTGGAGCCTATACATGTCAAAGTCCCTCCACACTCTTATGACCTTGGACCTACACCCCAAGGAAAACAACCTAAAGATGTTGGTACTTCCTCCATGCATCCTAAGTCCACTTTCCATCATAAAGCCTATCATATCCCTAAAACATATGTTGCCATTCCACCTCCATCATCCTACAAATGTCAAAAGCATGTGACCATACACTTCCCTCCATCCACTCTACCACCATTGCTTCCAACTCCCAATATTCCTCCATCTAATCTACCTCCACTTCTCCCAACACCTAATATCCCTACCATTCAATCCTCTTATCCCTCCATCCATAAATACCCTAAAATTCCTAATCATGACCAACAAATGCACACATTGTATAAACATGAAGCTTCCACCAATTCCACCATACCCATGGGATTCAAAAGCAATAATTTCAATGCCTCTACCCATAAAATAAAAAATTCTAAGGGTTCTCATGCCTTAGGACATCAATACAAAAATTCAAAGCAAAATACATCTAAAAAGCTATATAAGCCCATACCTCCAAAAGTAAAGGCCAAAACTAAATTGGTTTGGGTACCTAAGAAAAATGAAAGCAAGTCAAACGAGGCATCTACATCACAAAAATCCCAACCATCCACTTCCATCCTACATTCTCATTCCATTCAAAAATCTAAAATTCCTAAAACCCACAAGAAAAATAAAAATCATAAAAATACTAAGTCTATGTGGGTACCAAAAACACTTTATCCACCACCTCCTAAGCAAACATCTTCATTGCTTCCTACACCGCATCCACATCAAAAGCTTCAATGTTTATCACGGTGTGTGCAACCATTGGTCATGGTTCCCTTCCATTTCACAACGATCCCACATACCTCCACCTCCCCATCCTTCAACTACTATCCTACATATCTTCCCAATCACCTTCCTATGGTCCATGCTTTTGCATAAACCTTTCATCCATCCTTTTGCACAAGTCCTATTCAATCCACATCATCATCCACTATTCCCCATCCATTCTTGCATAAGCCTTTCATAATTTTCCATCTACCTAATCCATCCCTTTCATGTCATCCCTTACCAACATCTATGAGCATAATGAGATTTGGCATGGTCAATGCAATGAAATCCATATCTAGTGGGACTATCACCTTTCACGGAACTAGACACTTGAGTCCCTCCTATCCAAAAAGTCAAAAATTCAAAAAAAAAAAAAAAAGTAAAGAGAAATCCCTTCATCCAATGGTGAAAACCTGGTAAACAGGCGCCCTGGATAAGTACCATGATGAAAACCTAGCAAATAGGCATCATGTGTAGGTTTATCTTCTATGTCACTTACACTTGGGGGCACAATGTCTTATCTATCCAACCTATCCTTTTCATGTCTTATCATTTCCATCCTACCTACCATCTTTAGCCATCATACATACCTATCATTTTGAGTCCATTCATCCACCCTTCTTCTTTTGATCTTGATGAAGATATAGGGGCAAAATGTTGAAACATGTCTTGGGTATCTCTTGACATACCTCATCCTTCCAAACAATCATATCATTATCCTATTGTCATAAGTTTTGTCATGAACAATCCTAAGTATTGTACCTAGAATGGGGCATGTTATTCCTACGCAACATAGTCTTTGGAAATCACATCCTTGCTCTCTTATGATGCATACATCCATTCCATTCACTATGACCTATCCATTCCATCCATCCATCTATCATGAGCCTTTTATCCCTTATCCCATCACCCACCCTTTCATCCATCAATCCCATTTATCTCCTTGCACCTAGACTTGGTTTTCCCCTTGTCATTGGTATCTAGCACAAAGGCTACTCAAAATTTCATCCTTTGACACCATCAAAACATTTCAAAAAATCCAAAAAAAAATCAAAACATTTCAAAAATCCAAAAAAATCAAAACATTTCAAAAATCCAAAAAAATCAAAACATTTCAAAAAGTCCAAAAAAATCAAAACATTTCACAAAAAATCCAAAAAAAATCAAATATCCAACAAAAATCCAAGCAATAAAATCAATCCATCCAATTACTTTGTCCAATTTCATCAATTCAATCCCTCACCTCAATCCAATCATTCAACCATTCAACCAAATCAATCATCTTCATCAAAACCATTGCATCGAATCAAATCAATCAAATCAATTCAAGCAATAATTCAAATGCAAGTCAATCCTTAATCCATACCAATCAAGTCAATTAATCTTGTCAAATTATCCAATCACATCCTTTGGTCTTGATCCTTATCTTGTTGTAAACCTAATCAATCAACCAATCAATCAATCAATTATCAGCCATCCTTGTGTTGCTCTAGGGACATGTCGCTCCCCACAATGACAACACTATCATCATCATAAATCAATCAATCAAATCAATGGTTTATAGCTTGACAGGGGCAATTCCTTGTTTGTTTTTGTATCATTTGTGCATGCTTGCTTGCTTGCTTGTGTGTGTTATCATTTTATCTTGCATTTGTATCAAATCCGTATCATTCCAGCTAATATTCATATCTTGTGTATGTTGGAGTAGCTTTTTGCACTATCCTTTGCATCTAAGGTCATATCATACCTTTTGTGCATTAGGACTTTAATGCTCTAAGTCTCCTTCCTCATATGTCTAGACAAGGTTGTATTATGTTGGGGCATGAGACACATTGTCACCTTGGTCCTTATATCTTGGTGCATAACGTCTAGTGCTAAATCAAACATCATGGTTGCTCACCTTCATTGCAGCATAACGTATCATTCCTCTCCTTCATCCACTTCCTATCTTACATCATTCATCTTGTCTATCCTTATCATTTCATTTCGAGAGCCTACCCGTGTTTGTTCAACCCGCCTATCCTCTCGAGGGGGCATCATCATTCCATCATCCTATCTTTATATCATTATCCATTCTTCTCTATCCATACCTTAACTTCTTTGAAATGATGTTACTCGACAAAAAAATATCATCATCTCGAACATCATCTCAAAGAGGGGCAAAATGTATGCACGTAAAAATGGTCAACATTATAATAAGTCTGGTAATTAATTAAATATAAATTATTTAATTAATCTCCTAAAGTCATCTACATATAAATAAATTTAATTATTTATTTATATTGTTCATTCTTATGATTCTTCTACATTGATTAAATAAAGAACTTTATTTAATTAATTACCATCTCCATATTCCTCTTAATTAAATTAAATAAATTCTATAATTTATTTATATTAATTATCATATTATTCTAAGTTTGAATATTTATATTCAAAAATGGAATATTCCTCCTCTTCATCTCATAGTTAAATTAAATATTTTAAATATTTAATTTAATGCCTTCTAAATCCATCTCTCTCACATAATTAAATATTGCTTATTTAATTATGCAAATTTCTAATCTCATCTTCACATATAATTAAGTAAGTTTATTTATTTAATTATGAAATCTCATTTCAACTCATCCTTCAAAACGGAAACCTTCCTTCGAATCTGAATGAGAAAAAATGAAGAAAAAGGAAACCTTCTATTTCTCTCTCGACATTCGAAAATCCTATACCGTTCATCTTACCAGACTGAATCTCAATCGTTGATCATTGCCAACTAAGCTTTTGCCTTCAAAAATCTATAAATCTAACCTTTCACAAGCCATTTGGATCGAATCTTCAGACATCCGCATTCTGCCAAAATCATTCCTCAATCTTTCAATCCATCTCTATCATTCTTCATCATTGCATTGTTATGCTGCAGAATTGAGCAACCAACATTCCTCCATTATCAACCTTCAAAATCTGGCATTCTTAGTATAGTATGCATTTATTTTTAAATCTCATTCTTTGGTAGTCATTTTGTGGAGCTTAGCATACAAATCGGAGAGCTTTGGCAAAAATACTGGAGATAGAGGACAATGGGACGTCTTCAAAGGAGCTGCTGCATTGAGAGTTTGCTTTACTTTGTTTAATCAGTTTTCCTTTGATTTAAAGTTTCATTGGTGTGCTTGAATAGTATTTATCTCATTTTAATACGCACATATTTTCGATCACACAGTCCCAAATTAGTTATTGGTTATAATAAGGTTTTGGTTGGTTGAAGATAGTATTAAGTTTTATAATTTTCCTTTCATTAGTGACACCTAGAGATAACTAATTAGCATCACAATTTACACATGCACACATCACCACACACTTTAGTGATTTTAGAAAAATATTACATTTTCCTAGGTTACAAATCTAAAAACTACAAACCCACAAAAAGTAGCCATAGTTTAGGAATCAACACAAGCAATTCCATAGAAATCTTAAATGACTAATTTCACGTACTAATACTTTCACATATGAGAAATTAGCAAATATTTCCTCAAACCATGCACAACACATGCATGCAAATCCATAATTATCTCCATTCAAAAAACCCTTGGGATTCAAAATCTAAAAAATAATCTTTGATAGTTCTACAAAACCATAAATTTTGGTTAGCATGTAAAATCTATAAAATCATCCATGTCAAAGACATGCATGTCATGACCAATTAATCATTGAGATAAACCACAATATAAACACCAAATCTTTAAACCAAAAAATAAAGAATATCATAGAATATGCATAACCATATATTTTTAAAAAGCACTACAAAACCCATAGATTCAAGCAACATGAATTTGCAACATACAAGTTCAAATATCCAAAAGGACCAAGGAGCTATCTAGGAACTCTAGGTAACCAAAAGACCAATTCCACAACATCCATGCATCTAGGGGATAATTATCTAGTGCTTTCTTATGCTAGGGCTAAAGCCAACACCCAACATAAGTACTCCAACTAGTAGCCAATATAGCTAGTGATCTCCCTCATGACTAGGGGACTAAAAGAAAGCACTCAACATGCACACTCTTTTATTGCAACACATGACCACACGATGAAGAAACATAGCCCCTATCCTGGAAGGTACTCTCATATTATCAAATAAGACCTCTAGATCGATACCATGCAAAATGTAGACACATGACACAATTTAAGATCCTTTACCTTGAACATCCAAGCTCAACAGTATTTCTATTAAATGTCTCTACCATTCTACAAGTTCTTATCTTATTTTTCCCTAAAAATAATGTAAAATCCATTGTAAGATTCTTACTTAGACAAGGATCAATACCATAAGGAGAAAAAAGCCCTCCTACAACCAAACTAGGTTCTAATATGTGAAACAATATGCAAGCACATGCAGCCACATGTAGTTCACATGTAACCATGTGAAACCCAAAAAACTAACTCAACTTCAATAAAAAAATGTAAGGAAATATGCACCTAATCACCTTTAGTAATTAAACTCAAAATAAATCTTAATTACTAAATGGGTAGGTGTTTTCACATTGACCTATGAGGAGAAAATACCATTAAGGAAAGATGGAGAAATGTGGTTTGGTGATTAAAATAATCCATTTCCAAAAAGGGAAACATTGATAGAACAAGAAGAGGGATCGCAAGTAGAAAGGACAACCATTATAGATGATACTATAATGTGAGTAGTCATAGAGATTTTTTAATGACACAAGGCCAAATGTTGAAGATTCCAAAAATATCTTATATGAACAAACTAGTTAAGAGAAGATAATTTCTTATTGATCCACTAAAGATGTATGAGGCATAGATAATGGTTATGCCAATTTTGAATGAGGCAAATTTTTCTATAATATAACTAAGTTATAAGTATGCATTGCAAAGGTTAGAAGAGCAAGTAACAAAGCTTTGATTGAGTAGCTTAAACAAACGGAAAACAAGCTTCAGGAATTAATGACCCATGTGTTTCAGATGCTAGTGATGGAATTGGATATAAAGAGAAAAATTTAAATTCCTAACATGGAAGCAAAGGAATTCCTACATAAATATATTAATTTATATATCACCACACTAGATATTTAGGTAAAGACTCTAATTTTGTCGAAGCAAAAGGATGGAAAACCAAGTCTAAGGAAATAATGGAGGGCGTATTCTCTCAACTAAAGAAACATTCTATAGATGTTGTGGTGATGGAAGTAAGCATGGTGTTAGCAAGCAAGATCATGGTAACTAGATATAGCTAGGAGAAGGCCAACATAGACAAAGAATTTGAGGCCAAATCTATAGGGGATGTTCAACAAGGAAAATTTTAACAAATAAGGAAATGAAAAAAGATAATTTATGTTAAGATCATGTATTTAAATAAAGAAACAATCAACGCAATCTCAAAGTAGAGAACATGGTAAAAAATTAAAGCATTAAAATAGTGCAACATTTGAAGACTTCATGAAAGAAATAGGATGTGAGTTGACAATGATTGGTAGTAACTTAATGTTGATAAAACTGATGAAAGAGACAGGGGATGTGTTGACAACGATTAGTGATAACTTACAAGTGATAGAAGTAATCATAAAAAACTTTACAATGATTAGTAATCACTTAATGACTTTACTTTGATTTGAGTATTTTTATCAATGAACAACAAAGTAATAGTTAAGAAGAAAGATTGGCAACAAGATATGTTAAGGAATTATGCATTTCCAACTTCCTTAATATCACCAAGTAGGAGGACAAGGAAGAGGTATCATAAATCTAGAATTCATAGGCATGGAGCACCCATGTGTCAAAAAAATGAAAATCTATGACCATGTGACCTATTTTGAGGGAAAAGAAAAATGCAAGGAGTAATTTGAATATGTTGGTGGCAAAAATATTAATGATGGGGATTTCATAATGCCCCTATATGACCACTAATGAAGGGACAAATCAGTAGAAAATTATAAAAATCAATAGATTCATGCAAAAGATGTGTTTTTGGAGGGTTTGGACAAATTATAGTCTAATAAGATGTAATTGATCATAAAGTGGGATGTATATTGTATTATTCTTATATTCTTAGTCCATGACATGATGTATCCATTATCAGTGATGATCTTGTTAATATTACTTGTAATTCTTTTTTGTTTTGGTAAATATGAATTAAATGCTCTTTATTGTTGAGATAAAATTTCTCCTCAATAATCCTATATTTTATAGTGAAGAGTGCAGTGTATTTGAGCATATACGATTTGATTGTGACATCTATGAAGAGAATAAACCCAACGTTTATGATAATGTAAATATTTGAACCTCAATCATGCTCTTGCACATATTGTGATACTAATATCAAATAAATCTTATATCCATATGTTAAAATAGTCATTAATTGAGATCAACATCATTTTATTTAATCATTATCCAGTTCAATGGTCAAATAATCAAATAGTAATTCTACACCTCATCCATATTAAAAAGTGGTAGCATCACTTTATTTAAACATTATCTGATTCAATGGTCAAATAATCAAATAGTAATTCTACACCTCATCTACACTAAAAAATGGTAAAAAATTATTAGAAAATTGGCATATAACTGGTGATAGTATCGATATGTCCAAAACCTTTTAAGTCACCTTGCATAGATTTGTCCTTTTATTTAAAGTGGTAGAATCCCTCTTTTAAAAAGAAAAAGATTCTGGCATACCAACATCCCTTGCACGTACGGCCTCAGCGAAATGTAAAGCTCTAAAGTGCTCCATATTGGGAAATCATAGAATTTAAATACTGTCTTAATTAAGGTGGGAATTATCGGTGATAACTGGCAAGTTGTTTACACGACAGGCTGAGAAGGTTGACCTCCTTAATTAGGCCCTCCACCTGTAATCTATGATGTTTTTTTACTTTCATTCTTTCTAGCTAGCCTATAGGTAGCATTTGATGGGTAGGTTACGCTTCAAATGGGTTTTGTGCATTGAAAAGAGAGGTTATCATTGCATTACAAAATCTGCAAATTTGATTGCGCTACTGTTTTACTGTCAGGCAACATGTCCAGTCTTCAATCTCCCAAAAGAAGTGTAGCACTCCACCTCCAGGTGAATGGGTTCTGTGCATTCATAGCGATAGAGATGAAAAGCTTTTGATCCTTCTTCCTCTTGCTCATGATCTTGAGTACACTGATATAGAGAGGAGGACAATGTTCCGGGGCGAAATGCAGATGCAATCTTGTATGTTGAAACCTGCAGACCATCGGGAGTTGTGCTCTCCATAATTTCAAAACTGGCATAGCTACAATTCTCCTCGGGCGTTATGTGTATGGTAGAATATGCACCTCCCCCTTCAGGGGCAATACCGTTAATTGGCGTATCAGACCTCGAAATCCTCAAGGATGTTTGCTATGCCAGATGAAACGTTTATCTCTCTTGCAGTCTGAAGCCCATTTTCCGTGAAAAACAGAGATACAAATGATGTATCGAGCTGTGTCATGCACACCTCCAAAGTGTAAGAAGATGAAGATGGTATTAAGTTGCAGGGCAATGGCAGTGCTTGCACAGAGTAAACGTGCCAAATGCCTTCCATGAGCTTGTGGGCCTTGGAAACAGACCCCAAGCCGCCGAAGTAGTTGTCGAGGAAGAGCACTTCTTCCCTGAAATTGGTATGGGGAAACAGAACGGCCAACGACAACCCAGCTGCATAACTTAACAGGGCAGGGGTTGCGTTGAGTGGGTACACAAACAGGCTCGACTCCAACAGCACGTACGACTCAGGGTTGCTCAGGCCCGACACTGCGCCGCGCTCAGGATCTCTTCTAACGCTGACACTGCCAGCGACCTCGAACCATCTTTTTTTCTTAGATTATTTATATTTAATTTTTTTTTTTCAATTTCAATTATAAATTTTAGCATTTGAAAATTTGAAGCTCTCTTAAAATTTAAGACTATGGAAGACCTTTAGATTCTTACTTGCTGAGATTGCAGATCTTCAAATTAGGGTTGATAAGTTGGAAAAGTTGGAGGAAAGGAGTATGGGGGTGTAATAGCTGTAATGACAATTGGGTCAATTTGTATGATACGATGAAAATGTATCAAAATAAATTTGGTAAAGGTTGAGAAAGTAAAGGATGAGCTTGTTAAAATTATTGTTGGGATTATGAGAAAGATTGTGTCTAGTGCCTTTATTTTCCTATCTGAACAAGTGCAAAAATTATAAGGATGAAGATTTTCAGTCATCCAAGAAAAAGATGAAGAAGTAGGATGAGTTGTTCTCAGTGTAACAAATTGAGATAATACTTTAAGGGCTACAAGTAAGGATTGAGAATACCTACTCTCTAGTTGTAAGAACTAGTCTTTTTATGTTCTATGTAGTTTTAGGTGTTCTTTTTGTTGTTGTTCTTTTGTTGTTCTCTACCTCTATTTTTGTTTGGCTGCTTGATCTGGTTTGATTACCAGCCATTGCTTTTGGTGCTAATGGTTTGGTCTTTGGTTTCATGCTAGTTTGCTGAAATTTGTTATATGTAAGGGACTCAGACCCTTTCCCAACTTATCTTGATAAAAACAATTCTTTTAATATATATTATAGTTTACATCAATCTTTCTTTATTGAGATCCTTTTTATTAGTTGTAGATACTTCTTGAGATACTTAGAGATTTAAATATCATCCTTGTAAAGCACCAACATACAATATTCCTTAAATTATTATATACTCTACTCAATCTTATATAAGTTTATATAAAACCTAAAGATTCATAATTATTTGGGCCTCTTTTATTACTAGTCTACTCTTCCTTATCTTTCTTACTTATAATAAACTATTAGTCTAAAAGATAAATATAATCTAAAAATATTTCATTATATTATTTACATGGGAAAATAACATGACACCTTGGATACATTAATTAGAGATCATTCTTGTAAAATTTCAAGAAAATTTACAATCATGGGGAAAAAATTTCTCTCTAATTGAGAGATGTAAAGTGGCTAATACACTCTTCCATGTTGTGCAATACTCTCCAAGTCGGCTTCTTTATAAAATATTATTAGACAAGGTCACCAAATAGATTTACAGGTTTCTATGGGGTGAAGGGCATGGAAAGCATGGTGCACCTACCTCCTCTTAGCTTCAATGCATAAAATGTAAGGATAAAAGAGGCTTGAAACTATTTTACCTTGGAGCCCAAGGAATATGCTTATTACTAAATGGGTTATCTATGCTCTAAAAGAAAAGAAATGCTTGGAAGTCTTAGTTTGGCATACTTTTTCTTTAATTTATCTCTACTAAGGGCCCTTAGAATAATTCCCACATGTATGAAAAGCTCCTCTTGGATGAACATTTCAAATTCAATGTCTTTGGCCCTCTTAATGACATGTGGAAAGCTTGAAAAATTGTCTCCAAATAACTTTTATTGTATAATCAAAACCTTAAAATTTATCTTTTCTTCCCATATTCAATTTAGTGGGCGTTGTTGATTTAACATTATGAGTGGTCTCTTACTATGTATAATAGATTTGAAGGGCCTAATTTTTTCATTAAAGGTATTTAAACATTTGGTGATTTGTGAGATCTATTATGAATATTCAATGGGAAAATTAGAGTCAACTGCAATCTTGTTTCAATTTCTCTTATAAGATTAGAAAACTACTTAGGAGGTCATCAATTTAGATAAGCACTCCCTTCTCACCAAACTTGCACTCTCTCTCATTATAACTTATTTAAGGACATGACCTAATGGTGGCAAGATGAATAGGTTCCTACTCAAATACATTTACCAAATCCCACTACCCAATCAAGAAGCATAGCATTACCTCAATTCCAAACAAAAAAGCCAAATAATAAACTGAAAATAGATCAAATTCATTGCCACTTTGTAGTAATCCAAAGTTGGTGTGCGATCTCAAATCACTACTTGGAATCTCCTCCATTACAAGTTTCTAGTGGGTGAATGAATCTTGTTTCTCCATATTAGCCATGTCAACTACCCAAACTATATAATGATCAAAACCATCAAGTATATCTTCTAGGACACTAAATTTTCTAATATTATGCAAGTCATTATTCACAAAGATCTACTGATCATCTTTAGTAATATTTTTTTTTTGAAACAAGCACGGTCTAGTCTTACTCTTACCAATAACATGATGTCTAAAACTTTTATACAACTTACCATTAGTCATTAATGTAGAAAAATATGCATGTTGATTTGATTAAGAACTAATGCTCTCCTCATAGAGTTATCATTTATTTATTTTTATAACATTACACTTTGGATGGAAAAATTATCTTGTCTTTCATAAGAATTTATTAAGGTAAATAAACAAATTGTCAAAAATTTAAAATTACTAGAAGTAGGTTATCAATTTGGAACAGAACCAAGAAGACTTTGTCACTAAGGCAGTAAAAACCATTACAAGTCATCGACATTCACCAACTTTCTAGACTATGAGAGATACCCTCAAAGATGAAGGAGCACATATATACACTAGCTTGTAATACATCTAAAGTGTTCACCTTACTATGGAAAACAGTTCTTTTAGATCAAGAATAAAAAATATCTCTAATCATAAGAAATAATTTATTCTATATTTTAAAATTTATAACAATGAAACTTTAAATTAATAGATGAATCAATTATCTTCATATGTGTACAATTTTCTAAATGAGATTGGTTTAATAAAAAAAATTAATGACATAATTTATATTGCTCTTATTGAATATAATTTAGATAATTATACCTTATAGACAAGGGTTAGTAGCCTTGACTTAAGGTCTATTATTGATTTTTTTTTATCTTATACATAAGAGACCTTGATAATCTAGAATGTTATATGCTTGTAGAGGAGAAAAGTGCATACCCTTACACTTTCCCCTCTTGTTTTACTCAACATTGTGTTGATAACTTTGGTACATGTTTCTATCACTTTTTTTAAAACTTTTTTGGTACACACAACAATCCAAGACCCAATCCAAAAATCTAATATTCCTTATCACTGAGCTCAATTTTTTTTAACATTACAGATAACATCCCCCATCCTAGGTTAGATCTCACTAGCAATTTTATCACCTAGAAAGAATCATGGGACTCACAATCTTGCTCTCCTTTTTTAAATTTAAAAATTATGCATTTAATAGATGGCAATCTTGGATCTATGACCTTTACCCATTGACATATGTGCTAAAAAATTTGAATTTGGTGTGTACAGAATATATTTGAAGGACTAATCCTTAGGTTATTTTACAAGCATTAAAGAAGCATTACTCAAATCTAGGACAACCCACTTGCAAATCTATATAACAATTTCATAGTTCTTATGCAAGGAACTATTTTGTATATCTCAACATCAACATGATCTAAGTCCATAACCACTTTTAATTTTACTATTAACTTAGTGTTGGGTTTTGAATAAGGAACAAGTCATAAAATTCAACCCTTGCATAACAAGACCCATATTTCTTCTTAACACCATAACTTTTTTATTATTTTAAATATTAGTAGGAAAAAAGGTGTTGTAGGTAACCAAAAGACCAACACCTCAATATCCATGCATCTAGGGGATAATTATCTAGTGCTTTCTTATGCTAGGGCTAAAGCCAACACCCAAGATAAGTACTCCAACTAGTATCCAACATAGCTAGTGATCTCCCTCGTGACTAGGGGACTAAAAAACAACACTCAACATGAAAAATCTTCCATTGCATTACACATGACCACACAATGAAGAAACATAGCCAATATGTTGGAAGGTAGTCTCATATTCGTTGGAAACTTGCAGCCAATTAAAGACAATTTCCACATAACCCATAAAGAAATCTATGCATCAAAGTATTCAGAATCCACATGCAAGAGAATAGACAACATACCCATGAAAATATGACACAAGATATACCCTAGGAAAACCCTCAAGAGGGAAAAAACACAACATCCAAAAGTATCCATCTCTCATGTATTATTCAGCAATAAAGATTACAATACATCTTCTGAGTCTCCATGAACACCATTGAAGCAACAAGCTCTCTCTCCAAGCAATCCATGCAAACAAGCATGCAACCACACATCTTGTGCCATGCTTCAAACCCTCACAAATGCTAACCAGAGCTAATCATGCAAAATTGCATCTCTCAATAACTACCTTTGTGGTTTCTTTTATAGAAGCAAGCTCCCACAAAACCACTAAGTGGTATTACACAAAACTATGTGACAATAACTATGAGATTACAAACCATGTCCCCTTATTTAATATTGGGTGTTTTATTTATTATTTTCCCCAATATTAAATAATTACATTTTTACAACTTAACTTATGTTCCAATGTTACATGCAACAGTTAGTGGCCCCAAGAATAATTACATTAAATACATAATGCAAGGTGTACAACACACCTTTTCGTAACATTCTCCCACTTGTTGTATACATTACATAAGGGGAACAAGTAACCTCAAAACATGAATCAAATAAACAATCCATATAGCTACATATACCATCATGGAATCAAAATGCTCCATGTGCTCCATCAAGATACCTGCAACAAGAATCAAAGTGACCACCATCCCAAGCATGAATGCTCTCATCCTCCATCATGCCAATGCACAAAGATAAGAAGCCATCCAATAGAGAAGTCACACAATTTGTCACAACGAAGCATAAGTCTTGCTCAACTGATATCCCAAACACAAACACTTAATCCAAAGGTATCAATATGCACCAGTAGTTGTCAAGATACACAAACCCATAGCTGAAATAACACCCACAACAAGTGCCAATACATCCAACTGTCCATACCTCCAAGGTATACAAAACATAGTACACTCATGCCATAAACATATACACCCATAAACTGCAATCATAAACTCTATGTGCAAAACCTATCAAAGAATGACATACACATCCAAGAGCTCCCACTGCACGGGTAATGCAAATCTAAAAAAGATCAAAGCATACCAAGTATACCAATAGCATCATATAGAAAGTGTAAACTACATCATGTAGTAACAAGGAATCATCCAAAATGATATGCAAACTTGTATATCAATAACATGTAAGAAAAATCTCCTACATACACCTCTAAAAGACAACTGTGTCAAGTATGATCTCCTCCACAACACCCCAAAAGAAAAGCCATAACAACACCCAAAAGTTCAATCTCCAAGATCAAACATTACATAAGTATCATGTAATCAACATGGATGTAAGCCTCTTAAGCCAAAGAAGATCAAACTAAATCCATTTCCAATAAAGGAAATAAGCCCAATACATCTCCTAAACTCAACATCACTAAATGTAATCACAATGCATAAGGAGATAAACATTCCAACACTCCTCAAATGAACCCTCCAAAACCATATATCCATAGCTCAAGATCCTTATGCATGAGAAGATAAAGTATAAAACACAAAGCACCTGAAAGTAACAATGGGCAATACCTCTCAAGTGAAACTGCCGAGTAGACCAAGAGTGAGGAATGAGAATGCTCCTCCAAGACATCCAAGTCATCATGACTCATCCAAGAACACTCTCCTCATAGGTCCATGTTGAACTCACATCCAACCAAGGTGTAGGCTCCTCAGACTCCCTGCTGAAATCTCATCAAGAGTAACCATCTCAACACATGTCTCTAATCATAAGAGAAATCAAGCCTCACATATGTCTCCAAGTATCCATGAGTACCTGTAACCATCCAATCCATGCCAAACTCCAAATGAAACATAGCACCATCATGAAGTAATCAAGCAAATGATCAATGTAACCAATACCAAGAGAACCAGCAAGATCAATAGTCAAAGTCCTAACAGCTGAATCAAGAACATAACCATGAAATAATGATCTAACCATCTCCTTATAGGAGATCACATGCAATAATGCATACATCCTAGTCTCAAGAGAACAATTACCATGCCAAAACTCTAACATATGATCAAGATTAAACCATGATATAATACAATAACACCCTAAACCAAGAATCAACATATGTAATCAATATGAATAAAACCATTCTCTGTCAATGAAACTAAAGATGCCAATGAACCAAATCCCACTACCCAATAAAGAAACATAACATTACCTCAATTCCAAACAAAAAAGCCAAATAATAAACTGAAAATAGATCAAAATCATTGCCACTTTGTAGTAATCCAAAGTTGGTGTGCGATCTCAAATCACTACTTGGAATCTCCTCCATTGCAAGTTTCTAGTGGGTGAATGAATCTTGTTTCTCCATATTAGCCATGTCAACTACCCAAACTATACAATGATCAAAACCATCAAGTATATCTTCTAGGACACTAAATTTTCTAATATTATGCAAGTCATTATTCGCAAAGATCTAGCCATCATCTTTAGTAATAATTTGTTTCCAAAACAAGCACGGTCTAGTCTTACTCTTACCAATAACATGACGTCTAAAACTTTTATACAACTTACCATTAGTCATTAATGTAGAAAAATATGCATGTTGATTTGATTAAGAACTAATGCTCTCCTCATAGAGTTATCATTACATTTTTTTTTATAACATTACACTTTGGATGGAAAAATTATCTTGTCTTTCATAAGAATTTATTAAAGTAAATAAACAAATTGTCAAAAATTTAAAATTACTCGAAGCAGGTTATCAATTTAGAATAGAAGCAAGAAGACTTTGTCACTAAGGTAGTAAAAACTATTACAAGTCATCAATATTCACCAACTTTCTAGACTATGAGAGATACCCTCAAAGATGAAGGAACACATATATGCACTAGCTTGTAATACATCTAAAGTGTTCACCTTACTATGGAAAACATTGCTTTTAGATCAAGAATAAAAAATATCTCTAATCATTAAGAAATAATGTATTCTATATTTTAAAATTTATAACAATGAAACTTTAAATTAATAGATGAATCAATTATCTTCATATGTGTACGATTTTCTAAATGAGACTGGTTTAATAAAAAAAATTAATGACAATTTATATTGCTCTTATTGAATATAATTTAGATAATTATACCTTATAGACAAGGGTTAGTAACCTTGACTTAAGGTCTATTATTGATTTTTTTTTTATCTTATACATAAGAGACCTTGATAATCTAGAATGTTATATGCTTGTAGAGGAGAAAAGTGCATACCCTTACACTTTCCCCTCTTGTTTTACTCAACTTTGTGTTGATAACTTTGGTACATGTTTCTATCACTTTTTTAAAAACTTTTTTGGTACACACAACAATCCAAGACCCATTCCAAAACTCTAATATTCCTTATCACTAAGCTCATTTTTTTTTACATTACAAATAACATCCCCTATTCTAGGTTAGATCTCACTAGCAATTTTATCACCTAGAAAGAATCATGGGACTCACAATCTTGCTCTCATTTTTTAAATTTAAAAATTATGCATTTAATAGATGACAATCTTGGATCTATGACCTTTACCCATTGACATATGTGCTAAAAAAATTGAATTTGGTGTGTACGGAATATATTTGAAGGACTAATCCTTAGGTTATTTTACAAGCATTAAAGAAGCATTACTCAAATCTAGGACAACCCACTTGCAAATCTATATAACAATTTCATAGTTCTTATGCAAGGAACTATTTTGTATATGTCAACATCAACATCTAAGTCCATAACCACTTTTAATTTTACTATTAACTTAGTGTTGGGTTTTGAATAAGGAACAAGTCATAAAATTCAACCCTTGCATAACAAGACCCATATTTCTTCTTAACACCATAACTTTTTTATTATTTTAAATATTAGTAGGAAAAAAGGTGTTGCAGGTAACCAAAAGACCAACTCCACAACATCCATGCATCTAGGGGATAGTTATCTAGTGCTTTCTTATGCTAGGGCTAAAGCCAACACCCAAGATAAGTACTCCAACTAGTATCCAACATAGCTAGTGATCTCCCTCATGACTAGGGGACTAAAAAATAACACTCAACATGAACAATCTTCCATTGCATTACACATGACCACACAATGAAGAAACATAGCCACTATGTTGGAAGGTAGTCTCATATTGTCAAATAAGACTTCTAGATCAACACCATGCAAAATTTAAACACATGACACAATTTAAGATCCTTTACCTTGAACATCCAAGCTCAACATTATTTCTATTAAATGTCTCTACTATTCTACAAGTTCTTATCTTATTTTCCCCTAAAAATAATACAAAATCCATTACAAGATTCTCACTCAAACAAGGATCAATACCATAAGAATGAAAAAACCCTCTTACAACCAAATTAGGTTAAAATATGTGAAACAATATGCAAGCACATGCAAGTACAAGTAAACCACATGCAATTCACATGTAACCATGTGAAACCCAAAAAACTTATTCAAATTATTCAATAACAAATGTAAGGAAATATGTGCCTAATCACCTTAATAATTAAACTCAAAACAAATCTTTATTACTAAATAGGTAGGTGTTTTCACATTGACCTATGAGGACAAATTTACATAAATCAATCTATGAGGAGAATATACCATCAAGGAAAGATGAATAAATATGGTTTGGTCATTAAAATAATCCATTTCCAACAAGGGAAACATTGGTAGAACAAAAAGAGGGATCACAAGTAGAAAGGACAACCATTATAGATGACACTATAATGAGAGTAGTCATAGAGATTTTTTAATGACACAAGGCCAAATGTTGGAGATTCCAAAAGTACCTTATATGAACAAACTAGTTAAGAGAATTTTTTATTGATCCACTAAAGATGTATGTGGCATAGATAATGGTTATGCCAATTTTGACTGAAATAAATTTTGCTATAATATAACTAAGCTACAAGTATGTATTACAACTTGGTTAAAAGAGGAAGTAACAAAGCTTTGATTGAGTAGCTTAAATAAAGGGAAAATAAACTTGAGGAATTAATGACCCATGTGTTTGAGATGCTAGTGATGGTATTGGATGTAAAGAGGAAAAAACTAAATTCTTAACATGGAACCAAAGGAATTCCTACATAAATATATTAATTTATATATCACCTCACTAGATCTTTAGGTAAAGATTCTAATTTTGTCGAAGCAAAATGATGAGCAACCAAGTCCAAGGAAATAATGGAGGGGCTATTCTCTCAACAAAAGAAACATTCTATAGATGTTGTGGTGATGGAAGTAAGCATGGTGTTAGCAAGTAAGAATATAGCTAGGAGAAGGCCAACATAGATAAAGAATTTGAAGCCAAATCTATAGGGGATGTTCAACAAATAAGGAAATGAAAAAATATGATTTATGTTAAGATCGTATATTTAAATAAAGAAGGAATCAATGCAATCACAAAAGTAGAGAACATGGTAAAAAATAAAAGCATTGAAATAGTGCAACATTTGAAGAATTCGTGAAAGAAATAGGAGGCAAGTTGACAATGATTGGTAATAACTTAATGTTGATAAAATTGATGAAAGAGATAGGGGATGTGTTGACAATGATTAGTGATAACTTACAAGTGATAGAAGTAATCATAAAAAAACTTTACAATGATTAGTAATCACTTAATGACTACACTTTGTAACAAGTTCTCAAAGTTAATAATTTGATTTGAGTATTTTTATCAAGGAACAACAAAATAATAGTTTAACATAAATATTGGCAACAAGATATGTTAATGAATTATGCATTTCCAACTTCCTTGATATCGCCATGTAGGAGGACAAGGAAGAGGTATCATAAATCTAGAATCTATAGGCATGGAGCACCCATGTGTCAAAAAAATGAAAATCTATGACCATGTGAGCTATTTTGATGGAAAATAATAATGCAAGGAGTAATTTGAATATATTGTTGGCAACAATATTAACCATAGGGATGTTCATAATGCCCCTATA
>VDFB02323192.1:53601-192335 GCA_007258455.2 Sequoia sempervirens | reverse complement strand
TATTTTTGAATTTTCTAATCTTTTTGTATTTTTGTATTTTCTTTTTTTTAATTATTTTTTTCAATGCTCCATGGGGACCTGTCCCCTACCTTGGTACCCTCGTCTCCATCCCAAAAATGTTTCAGGGACTTGGGGAATCCTTGGAAACTTCCCCCTGCCTTTGCATCTAATAGTGACACAAACTTGAGCTCCAATTTTGATACAGACCTACCAGTTGCATTCGCTGATTAGGGACAACCATATATTTTCTATGTTTTTGTCATTTTATAGTTGAAACTTGAAGCCTTTGGGCATTTTGTTATAATTCTTATTTAATATGTATGCACATTAAAAATAAAAGCAATTGAATTTTGTTAATTTGTTTGTCAATTCTCATGTGAAATCTCAATTCAATTCTAATGTTACATGTATTAATCTTCTACAATGCCTATGATGAATGCTTTATCAATGTTTGAATATGAATATTTGAATTTCTCTATATTTTAAAAAATTTCCCTATTTTTAATAGTCTTCCCCTACCATCCCCTAAAAAATGACCCAAAAGTACCCTTGTACTAGAAACACATCCCACCGTCCCTTGTCGTCCCTATCCCCAAAACTTGGGGGAGCATAGATTTTTTTGGTATTTTTTGACATCATAACTGCAAAAGACAGAAAAATGAAAAAAAAACCAAGAACAACCAAAACCAAAAACAAAAAATCAAAAATGAAGAGACCAAAAACCAACAAGAATTATAAATGGAGAGGTGGGGTCGGGATTCCAAAGGGAACCTGAACAAATGTCCAAAGTCCTTCTGGAGTTCTGAAACCTGAGAAAAAGTGATGAGTCAGGGTTGAGGATCCAGGAAAAACTCAGATTTTTGGAAAAAAGTCTGAATCCATTCTAGAGTCCTGATCCTAATAGGAAAAGACAAGACTCGAGGATGGGGATCCAAATCAGATTTGGAATTTTGGAAGAAAGACTTAATCCAACCCGGAGTCCCAATCTCAACAGGAGGAAATAAAAATGGTCCCGAGGAAGCTAAAATCCCTGCCCGGACCAAAATGAAGCAAAAACAAGTTGGGATTGGGAATGAAAAATGAACTAGGACCCTATCACATAAGGTCCAAAGTCTATTTTGAAACTCGAGTCCTGAACTAGACACAAAGCGGGGGTGGGGATCCAAATCGGATCTAGACCTTTTACAGAAATGTCTGAAGTCTGATTTGGAACCCGAAACCCAACACAGAAAAAAATACAATGGGATCAAGAAACCAAATCAGTCTTGGACCTTTATAGAAAGGTTTGAAGTTTGATTTGAGACCCAAAGCCCAACATGAACATAAGGGAAACAAAGCGGGATCTTGGGGTTACATACAACTCTAGGACAAGACCCAAAAACAGAGAGGGAGTGCAAGATGAAGACCGAAACAAAAAACGAAGGGAGAGGGGAAAAGATGAAAATGAGAACAAAAAATTGAAAACACAACAAAATAAAACAACAAAATGAAGGGAAGCAAAGTGGGGGTCCCCAACTTTGACAAGTGAAAAGTTGGAGTGTGTATGCAAGGCATAACATGATTTATTTGGCCATGAGAAAGTTAATTTCCTTTCTGAAGTATACAAATACAAATGTAAAGTGAGTAAGAGAAAATATAACTCATAAAATAGAGAAAGTATAATTAAATACTGTAAATACTAATATGATCAACTATTGAGTTATAAATTTGTAGAGCTACATAATCATGATCTATTGAGCTTCTAAAAATTTACTTTATAACTTGGTGAGAAATATGAGAACGTATTCCCATTTCGAAATTGGATTAAGTACCAGATCGAGAATATATGGAAACTTAGCTTCACAAATTAAAAGTGCCAAAACAAGATGGAGTATATACACCTTTATTTGGTGAATTAAATATCAATAGGACAAATATGCCCTACTTCTCATATTCATGATATAGATGAGATACCTAAATAACCACTATTGACATACAAGTAATTAAAAAAACTATCAAATATCTTGAATTCGAAAGTCTACAAATCCACAAGGAGCATATGGTAGAGGATCTGAATGAAAATAAACCTCAATTCACTATTACAAATTGATTATGGGTTTTTTTCCCACATGATAATGTCCAATATAATCAAGTATATGAGATAAATCATGAGAGTTCCTTAATAAATGGTCAATTAATATTTGATGTCTTAAAATATGATAGGGAAAGCAAGAAAACCTTACAAAGTGTCGAGATTCAAAGTGAAAATTTTGTTGAAAGGATTTCAGGCTTAAAGCAAAAATCATTATTTGAAGAAGAATGCACTTTGAAATACCATGAAAACAAGCTAGGGAAAAGGGAGGAACATCACCATGACAACATTTCACTAAGGAATCAATCAAACATCATAAAAGTAGAAATGGAATGGGTTGTATCTTTCTACCTTAGTGATTTATTTGAAAATAATGACTTTAATTTTGGAAAAATAGAATGTAATAATTGCAAAATTCAAAATTCAAAAAATGAGAAGTTAATTCATTTGTTAATGATTGGAAAATATTATGTTACAACAAGCATCATAATACCCAAATCATCACATATTTATTTGAGTATAAAGAAAAAAATTCTAGGTTAAAAATGATTAAGGTTGCTTAAATTCTTATTGAAATTAAGAACAGTTTCATCTTGGAGATTATAGGTAGTAGTTATATTCTAACCTTTTATAAATATTTATGCATTAGTAGGTTAATGTGGAGTAGGGTTTAATTAAATTGGTTACTTTTCATCAAGTCCAAGATTCAACAATCAGAAAAGTGAGATTATGTGCATCATTGTTGCTTAAATATGAGTTTAAAATATACATTAATCATCCATGGTATCAATTTTTTATATAAAAATGATGGTTAAAATGTATACAAAAAGGTTACAAAATTATGCTAGAAGCAAAATGCAATGTTCATATATGTTGCTAAAGCCAAAATTTGTTCACTTTTTATAATTCTTAATCATATTGTAAGACCTCATTTTTTTAGGAATTCATACCCCAAGGATGCTAGTTGACGATGCTCTACTAAAGTGACATTGTGGAAATTTTCCACAAATGGAAGCCAAGACATTAGAGCTCCATTCAAGAAATGGGGGATATCTTGTGATGCAAGAATTCCACCCCAATGCATGCAACAACTAGAACATCGTCCAATCCTCCTAAATAGTCTTCATGAACTATTAGTGTAGCTAAAAACATTACATCATATGATGGTATTCCAATATCCAATAGAGGGCACAAAGCATGAGGAAATATCAAAATTTACTCGATGCCTATTTTCCCAATACCATTCAAAGGGTAATTCTAGTTCAACTAGTTTGTATACTAAAAAATTCCTAAGCCTATGACTAGTGGTTCTCCCCAAAAAGATTGTTTGATGCATAGGGATGGTTTAAAAAATTGGTGTATCCATACCAGGTTTTGAACTAGGGTTGTAACTGTTGCAAGTATGAGTAGTTAGTGTTGTAATTAATGTCAACAAGCTTATGTTTTTGTTGCCATTTATTTCAACTAGTGATGGTTAAGAAGTTGTTATGATGCTTTGATTAGTTTCATTATGTTGTCATCAATAAATGTTACTGGTGCTAATCTCTAGTGTTGCTTTGATAAGCTTCTATTTGTGGATGTTATTCGGTTGAGTTGTTGTGTTATAGTTGGTTTGGTAATGATGAGGAAGTGGTGAATGGGTCAATACAAGATCATGGGGGTCCAAACTAGGCCCTTAAGTGGCACTAAAAATTCAAAAAAATAGAGTTAGAAAAATTGACATAAAAATTTGAATAAGTTATTAAAATAATTTGAAAAATATGCAAGAATAAAAGTTGTAGAAAATTGAATTTAGTTTCTAAGATACTAGTCTTTTTGTGGAAAAATAAAATCTATTTGCTGAAAATTTAAAATTTCAATGCAGTAGTACTAAATTTTCAAGAAAAAATAAAAAACAGGTGTATGCTTGACCAACCTAAGTACAAGAAGAAAATAATATACATTTTTTTGAAACTTTCAATATAAGTAGAGGACACATGCCCAGATGTGCTGCATTTTTTTTGTAATCTTTTGCAAGTAAATAATTAGTTATGAATTTTTTATTAGAAATTTTTAAAAATATTAAAACTTGTTTTTCTGACCACCATAACTTGGCAAAAAATTTATGAAATTCAACTTTTCTTTTTTTATCCTATAATATAAGAAGCATAGAATGTGCCACATCTTTTGGATTCAAAAAATATGAAATCATTTAAGATTTATAGATGTTTTTCAATCAATTTGTCAATCAGGACATTAGTCAGAATGCATGTAGAAAATCAATAATAATTATCTATTTAATTACAATTAAGGAATATCTTATATTGGTGGAAAGCTGACGAATTTTTCAATAAACCCTTTTCATTTCATCAAGTTTGGATAAAAAAAAAGTTTCCAACCACTTTTTTGTCATATCACCACTTTTTGGACCCCCATGATCCTGCACTCACCCGAATATGATAATAATGTGTTTCTAGTGCTTCGTTTCCAAGTGCTTTTGAGAATATTTGAATAAAAGAGGAAACAGTGTGTTGTAGAGGTGTTCTGGCATATAGAATGGTGTTTCGGTTTTGCTTTGCATTTCTTCTATTTTGAAGATCTACTTGTGTAGTTTGGATATGTTGAACAAAGGTGTTCATAGATGTTATATCTATTGAACAAACAAGACAACTAAGAGGGGGGGGGTGAATCAGTTTTATCAAATTAAAAAATTAAATACCCTCAACAGTAATCAGATCCACAAGCATTCATTAAACCCTTATTCTATTAAAGTGATTAATCATGAGATGCAAATAACAAAAATTGAAACAAAAACACCATACACAAGAGAACACCACATTCACATGGAAAACCCAATGAGAGAAAACCACAGTGAGTATTAGCTCACAATATAAGTAATTGCAAAACTAGTACAAGGGCTTACTGTCAGAATAGGACACATTGTCCAATAGGGCTCACAGTCAGGGCTCACTACCATAGAAAGAAAAGAAGATAGAAGAGAAATGTTACACAAAGAACAACTTCTCAATGCAACAAGGAATCCACAATTACTCCAACATTCTTGCAGCCTTGTTTGAAAGATTGCAGACACCTTCAGCTCACTGCCTTTAGAAGTCCAACACTTTGAAGTTCACACTACTCTGCTCAAATTCACACTCTATACTTTTGTAATTCACATCACATTCATCACTCGCATCTATCTTGAGATCTTCCAACAACACTACTCGTATTTATATCATCCTCAACCTTGAAAACATTCTCCAAGGTCAGCAATACTTCCTTTACATTTACAATTTCAAATTAGGTCAGCACCCAAACATTCCTGCAGTGGATAGGAATGAAGGTGACCCATATAAATCCTTAGTTAGGACCCAAATATGTCTTAACACATCTCAACATGCTTCCACAAGCTTCACATGTAGTGTTAACACCAGGTTGGTTGTTACCTGTGCTAAACACTATAAAACTATTAAGTACACACTTCCCACTTGATCAAGATGACACACGGACCAAAAAAATATCTTTTACATAATCTAGAACAATCCATGAACCACTTGAGATCCAACAAAGACTTCAACCAAACTTGCATCATAGAAATACTTCAATCCAAAACATTTGGTTAACCTTATACACACACCAACTCATGAAGCACACACTGTAGTATACCAAATCATGAAAAACATTGAATACTAAAAGAAACAATCAACATGAACAACTTCCCAAATCCCCACAACCTGAAACCAAACTACACAAAAATGCAGAGAAAATACATTTCTTCCAGACCACAACAACCACCACTGAAAACCTAGTTCATACACTGGTGAACATATCTCACTCTGTACAGTGATCCAGAAACCCAAACTATAGATAAAGCAACTACTAAAAAACCTTGAACAACATATTAGATCCACACAAGCATAGGATCAATACAGAAGAAATGTAGAGCACATCCTGGAGCACGTTTTGAGCATTTACACAACACCGTTTTCTCTATTTATTAAATTTTCTCAAAAGAACTTGGAAAAAAAGTACCAAAGACACCATCTTAGCACATTACTTCATTCCAACACATATCTAGACATTGCAACATAAAGATATCTCCATGTACTCACAACACTTCCTCAATATCTCAACTATACATGCACACAAATTGCAACAAATAGTTTCTCTCTTTTTCACAATTTTCTCAATATCCTCAACATCTTCATCATGCAACAACCTTCATCAACACATATTTGACATCAATGAAAGCATCTTCATACTTGCAACAATATCTAGAATTTCTTGGTTTGGATCATTGTATAGAGAAAGTTGTGTTCACTAGTGTGTGAACTATGTTGCAATGATGTCTGGGAGAAATGGTTTTGCTCTGCATTTCTCCATATTTTGGTTTATGGTCTTGCAGTTCTAGAAGTGTGCTTATAAGGTTCATATCTACCTTTAGTTGAAGTTTTTTGTGGTTTGGTGTTGTGCAAATTGAGCTATTAGTTATAGTGTGTGGAAAATTATCTAAGTGAATAGGATGAGTTTTTTCTTCAAGTGAAAGTTGTCAAGGAATTTGTTGGATTTCAAAGTTTTTGTGGAATATTCTAGAGTGTTTTTAAGTGTTGTGTGTGGTTCATGATTCATCTTTGTATTTGAGGAACTATGTACTTAAATTTTAATAGTGTTTACACAGGTCTAGCCAACCTTAGGTGTTTACACTAATTGTGGATTTGCTTCAGTGATTGTGGAACCGTGGTGTAGTGTATATGTATGATTTGGGTATGAGTTAAGATGTGGTGTGGTCCACCTTCTTTCATTTCCATTGCGGGAATGTTTTGGTGCTGACCTAATTTGAAGTTGCATAGTTGAGGTGCATAACTAACCTTGGAGAATGCTTTCAAGGTTGAAGAAGGTATAAATAAGTGTTGTGTTGATGGAGGATTGTGTGTAGTGTATGATGCAAAGTGTAGAGTTGTGAAGTGCAGTGTGAGATTTAATGAGTTAGACTACTAGAAGAAATGAGTAGAAGGTGTCTATGATCTTCAAAAAAGTTGTGAATGTATTGGTGATGTTGTGGTGGAATTTTCTATTGCATTGAGATGTTGTAACATTCTTCTTTCTTCTCTTCTATAATCTGGAAGTGAGCCCTTCTTTCATTTGGGCAGTGTGCCTATCATATTCAATGTTGCAATTGTTTTATATTGTGAGAAAATACTCACCATGGTTTTTCTCTTATTGGGTTTTCCACATAAATCTGGTGTTATATTGTGCATGGTGTTGATGTGTTTCAATTTATGTTATTTTCTTTCATGCTAAATTATTCTAATAGATTAAGGGTTAATTAAGTTGATGTGGATTTGAATTTTTATGGGGTTTTTGAAGTTTTAACGTACAACTGATTCACCCCCCCTCTCAGTTGTCTTGTGCATTCAACAATTACTTTTAGAGAAAGGTTCCTTGGAAGAAAGCTTAACCGCTTGAGGTAGATATGGGATGGCACACAAGAGAGATGCTCCTATGTTTGATGGATTAGTTTATGCATTCTGGAAGACAAGGATGGAAGGATTTCTGGTATCCCTTGCATATGAAGTTTGGAAGTTTGTTGTGACTAGATACACTATGCCTACAAATGGTTTGAGAACTAATAATGAGATCAAGGCCTATGAAAACAATGGTAAAGTAAGGTATGCTCTTTTGAGTGGCCTTTCCAATACTAAACTTGGGAAACTTATGAATCTTAAAACTACTAATGAGATATGAAAAAGTTGGAAAGCATTTATGAAAGAGATGATAAGGTCAAGCAAGCTAAGATGCAAAATCTAAAGATCATGTTTGAAAATATGTGGATGTCAGAGGATGAAAACATTACAAGCTACATATAGAAGATCGGTGAAGTTTTCAATCCATCAAAGGGTTTGGTGGAAATCTTGAAGATGATGAAGTGGTAAAGAAGGTATTGAAAACTCTTCCTAAAGCTTATAGTCATAAGGTTTATGCTATTGAGGAATTTTAGAATCTAAATAATTACTCTAGAGATCAACTACTTGGCACTTTAACTACTTTTAAATTAAGTGAGTTTGGTTCAAGTAATGTAAAATTTGAGACCGCTTTCAAGGTTGGCAAATAAAAAAATTTGAAAAATCAGATCAAGAAAATATTGATGATGTAGAAGCAAACTTTTTGAGGAGAATAAAAAAGGGTTTTGGTAAATACAGACATAAGTTACCTTTCAAATATTTTAGTTATGGAAAGATAGGTCATTATGCTTCAATATGTCTAAATAGAGCTTTGAATGACAAGAATAGGGAAAACAAGGGTAACAAAATTAAGAAAAGTTATTATGTTAGAGAAGATGCCAGTATATTTGATGATGAATCTAACTGTGGGGATTATGAGAATAGTGAATTCTTGTTCATGGTCCTATGAAATTTGAATCTAATTCTACTAACTATGAGAGATGTGTTAAGGAGAGTGCTCCAGAAGCAGGTCATAATGCTATGGTAACTGCTTGTCATGCTAGAGAGGAGAAGAACTAATGGATCATAAATAGTGGATGCTCAAATCATATGACTCGTGACAAAAGTAAGTTTTTTAGACTTGAGAAATATGAAGGAGGTCTAGTTATGTTTGGTGATGATACATCTACTAAGATATATGGAAAAGGTTCAATTAGTTTTGATGACAAGCATAATATAGATTATGTTCTTTATGTTAAGGGTCTAAGGCATAACCTCTTAAGTGTTGGAAAAATGTGTAGCAAAGGATATAATCTTATGTTTTAGGATGATGGATGTGAGATAAAAAAAAAGGCTCCAAAATTGTGGTTGTTTTTGGAAGAAGGATAGATGAATATTTTTATTAGCTTAAATGTGCTAATGGTCATTGCTTTATGACTCAAATTAATTAAATTTGGCTATGGCATAGAAGGATGTGTCACATCAATTTTGATAGCCTGGTGACAATTAGTTCAGTTCAATTTGTGAGAGATTTTCCAAAGATTACAAAGCCCATCAATGCTATCTATAAGGAATGTCAAATTGGGAAGCAAGCAAGAAGAAGTTTCAAAGTCAAAGAATAATCTACTAGGTTAGACTGTTGGAGTTGGCCTCACGCAGGACAACGGATTCCTATGCAGTGTATCCCATGAAGTCCCTTACTTGGGCATGGCATGGACGAGTTTGGAACAACTACCAATGCTGCCCCTATTCGCGAGTTTCGTCCGATGCATACAAACCTTTGTGGTCCTATCAGAGTAAGAAGTTTTCAAGGTGATAGGTATTTTATGCTATTGATTGATGATTATTATATAATGACATGGGTTACTTTTCTCAAATAAAATTAGAAGCTTCTAAATAGTTTTAAGGAATTCAAAGTTATGATTGAGAATGAAATGGATATGAAAATCAAGTGTTTAAAATCTGACAGAGGTGTAGAGTTCACCTCCAATGAGTTTAACATTTTTGTGACAATCATGGGATAAAGATGCATTTTTCTACTCATAGGAATCCTCAGCAAAATGGAGTGGTTGAAAGAAAGAATAGGACTATTTAGGAATGTTGGAAAATGTGCCTCAGATTTACTAGCTTGATTGACTTCCTGCAACAGTTGTGACAATCATGGGATAAAGATGGCTTGATTAACATATTTGTGACAATCATGGGATAAAGATGCATTTGTCTACTCGTAGGAATCCTCAGCAAAATGGAGTGGTTGAAAGAAAGAATAGGACTATTTAGGAATGTTGGAAAATGTGCCTCAAATTTACTGGCTTGATTAACTTCCTGCATCAATTGTGTTTGTTCCTCTATTGTTTAGATAGTTCTTTATCGACCTGACCTTGTTCTTAGTCCCATCAATGGACTGATGGCATTCTATTCAATGTGGTGTGTTCTATCAGTGGGTCTTGGTTCTCATTGGCAGGACTTACTCTCATCGAAGGGACTCTATCTTGAGTCTCTTTGATGGCTCAATGGAATGTGAAAGAATATTGTTGATGGGACTTAGCCTTATTGATGGGACTCTGCCTTAAGTCTCCCAGATAGACCAATGGATTGTGGTGAGCATGTTAGTGAATCCCGTTAGTGTGACTTGGATGTCATGGTGGTAGTGGGTACCACGTCAATGTGATAATATAACTTGATCTATGGTTGCGATACGTTTGATCCAACAGCGCCCGCTAACCTCGCGCATCTTGTGGTGGGTCCCAAAAGACTCTTGTGGGGTGTACGAGATTGGTCAATGGTGATGATGTGATTTCATGGTGGCAGTCGATCGATGGTTGCCATTATAATAATCCAATGGTGCCCACTGAATCTACACCCCTTGTGACAGGTTCCAACTGACCCGTGTGGGGGTGTGCAGAATAGACTAAGTGGTGTACATCTGTCGACTCAGTAACTCATGGGCACTTACCTGGTGGAACATGAATGGTGCAATATTCAATAGCATTGGGAAAGTGATGTATCGACACGTGGTACAGATTCATTTGTTGATTCTACATCATTGTTGCAAATCAACAATCATTGGACCGAAGTTTTTCAAACTGAAGTTGATAGTTGTTTTTCTTGATGTGTCACCAAAAAATGTATAGTTGGACATTTTTACACTTACTTGAGTCTTTCTTATGGAATTTGGCTTGATTTTTTTCCTAGATTTAATGTTGTGTCGTGGTCAACACATTCACATTAGGATCTTGGACCCTTTGTGAATTATTAAGAATTCTAGGATGTCTTGTAAAAAGTGTTGTGAAGTGTTGTAACCTACTTTCACACTTTTCTAGGACCCTTTCATTATAATTCACTTAAATAACCCTTTTTTTATCACTTACCAAGCCTTATTTCAAAGTGTTGTAAAGAGTTGTAACAAACTCAGGCTTTTCTAGAATTTTGATCACTAATTCAACCCTTTCTTATGTTTAAATAACCCCTTAATACACTTACATGCCCTCCTTAAGTGTGTTTCGGAGAATAAACTCATTAAACAACATTAAATACACTTTAATTCCTGGCACCCAGTAAAATTTCCTTGGTGGGACCAAGTCACCACCTGGGGCAATTTAGTCCCACTAGGCACAAAAATCAAAATTATTTTAATTTTCTGGCGGGATTTTATTCTCTTAACTTTAAGGTTAGCCTGTGATGTGTTATTTTTGGGAAATATTGTAAAATCAAGTATAAATAAAGGGTTTTTCCTCTCATTCTACACCTAATTCATCCAACAATCAAGCAATCAATCTCTTAAGTCATTCTCAAGCATTCAAGCATCCATTAGAGCATCCATTTGCATATCTTCAGATTTCTACATCAAGGGTTTGGTGAGTTGTACCATTGCATGTTGTTCATTCATCATTCTCTCTTTATTTCATTTCATTTTCAAGGGTTTGATTACCAAATCAAGGTTTGACCAAGGTAAACCCCTATTCTCTAACCCTTAACCATTTTTCCCCTCTTTGCATATGTGTTTACCAATTCTTGTATGCAGATTTATCAAAGACGAAAGGTGATAAAAGGTGTTGTCAACTCATCAAATTCATTCAAGTCAACAAATCCCTAATTGAAGCTTGGAGACCTCTTTCAACCCATTTTCTACAGAATCTAAACCGGACACCAACCAGGAAGGGAAGTGTAGATAGAAAGCTACAGATTCCTGCCCCAAATTTCTCAAGATTCCTAGGTGGACTAAGTCACCATTAGTGGTGAATTAGTCCCACTGCCAAGCCTGAAAAGTGATTTTAGATTTTGAATACCCCATTTGGCGTAAAACCCGTTTCAATCGCACTCAAATAGACTAAGTTGCCTAGCTTACGTGAAGTGTCTTATTTGGTTTCAACAACAAACATGGTGATTCTAGAGCCTCTTTGCATCACATTCCAGATACCAAGTGCACCTCTCCAATCTTTTTCATTTATGTTATTGTTTACTTACATTCTTAGGTCATTTTGCATACATCATTGTGTCTTCAAACAACTTGCATATCTTAGGTTTTTCATAAATAAATCATTTATTTTATCAATTTATTGCATTAGGACATTGTATTTAGGCTATTATATTCATCCTTGCATTTATTTTGAGTGTATACATTACGTATTTTGGGTCCATTTCTCTCCTTTTAGCTGAAAACCCTAGAAGTGGAAGAGAACCTTGGATACCAAAATCGGTGTCCACATTTTGGTGAATTTGACTTGAACATTTTACTTTTGGATTTCATGTATTTACATCCTAGGAATAGCTTGCTTCAACATTACATTAGGTTTTGCATTGTTTAATTTGCATGCTAGGGTTTTAAAAATTACATTAGTGAAAAGCTCATATAGCTTGCATTTTTGCATCACATTTCATTAAAAATTTCAAAAAAATCTACATTTTCATACTATGCTTGCATCTAAAAATCTGAAAGTCATAAAATTTCATTTAAAAATTTCTAAAAATCCTCAAAAAATCACTATTGGGACTAATTTGCCACACTGGGCAACTTAGTCCTCCTGCACCTTCTGCATTGTAATTTCTAGCATTCTCTGAGCATTTTCTGCATTTTTGTTTTCTATTATTGCATTTCTGTGTTGCTTTCTATAATTTTAGTTATTAACATTTTATTGCTCTTAGTTTACATTGCATTTTCTTGCACTCGCATTTAGAACCCTTTACATGAGTGTTTGGTGTCCTATTGCTAATACCTTAGTGAGAATAAGTCTAAGACTCATGTTATCCCATGATAATACACATGTTGTGGATCTTGGGTTATCTAAAGCTTACACTACTAGTATTACAACTAGTACACTAGGCATGGATCCTACCTTTAGCAACTATTTGCCTTCCAACAACATGTAAGTTGACACACAGAACAGTCCTATCCCGCAAGCCAAAATCATTTATATTTGTGAGGACTTAACACATCTTTAGCATCAAGTGTGTCTTGAAAACATTTCAACCACTTCCATTCCTACTATAGATAACATCCATCGCATGCTTGAATGTGATGAAGTCCTGGATGTTATGAAACAAATAGTTGATATATACCATAAACATGTTCCTTCCACCTCTAGTACATCTCAACCAGTAAACACTGTGGTTAGCCAAGGAGGACCTCCCACTCCTCCTCCTTCAATAGTAGCATCTATACCTACCTATACCACTCCTCAAGTCACAACAACCATGCAACATGTTAGTAATGTGATTCCTTCCTTGACTATTCCTGCTAGCATTCCTAATCCCTATGTGGTATTGCATGTTCTATCTTGTTCCACCATACAATCTATAAGCATTCCCTTCACTTTCCCTACCACTACATATACTCAATCACCACTTTCCCTTCCACCTCTTACCACCTACACTGACCCTTTCATAACAAAACTTTTCCAAACCATCTCCTCCATGCAAAAACAAATATCCATCATCAACCAAAATTAGAATGGACCACCCACCTATTATGTTCGAAGTATCCCACTATCTTTGGAAATATTATGCACATCGATGCCACAAGGAATAGAGATGCCTAGATTTGAGAAATATGGAGGGAAGGGAGATCCTTCTAACCATGTTAATTCTTACACTGCCTTATGTAGTGACTTTTTCCTTGATGATAAACTATTAGCAAAACTATTTCCTAAGACTTTAAAAGATACTACCTTGGAATAGTTCTCTTATTTACTGAATAATTCAATTCGTTCATTCAATGAACTAGTTGATGCATTTATAAATCATTTCCAAGTGAATATGACTCCAAAGAAGAACTTGGATGATTTGATGATATGCAAACAACATGAAGAAGAAAAGATAACTGATTTTATATCACGTTATCAATCACTTTACTCTTGAATCGATGTCAAGATTCTTGATCCACATCTTCAAAATATGTTTATAGAAAATTTGCAAACTAAACTTTAGGACAAACTCACAATGATGAAATTTCCCTCCTTTATGCACTTGTGTATTGCCCTTTGCAATTATCACAATTCGGTTAGTAGTTGTGATGCAAAGTCCAATTCTAGCTGAACTAAGAAATCTGAACATACCAATCCAAACAATTCACAACCATTTAGAAAGAAAAACAAAGGGTTCTTACAGTTTAATCCCCCTCAACAACCAACTCAACCCATCAATAACCAAGTAGCAATTGTTAAATCTGCGATACCTTATAGTTATGGAGATCTGAAATGACAATTTACACCTTTACCTAACACCCTTCATAACACGATGTCTCAACTTTTACAACAACAAATGATTACCTTGACTATTGTCAAACCACCCGATCCCACTAAGCCTTTACCTCCCAAATTTAAATCCAATGCTTATTTCCATTTTCATAGACAAAATGGACATGACATGGAAAATTTTAAGTGTCTTAAACACCTTGTGCAAGACCTCATTGATTTTTTCCATTTATCCATTGCAAATGTTAATGTTGAAGGCAATAAGTCTATTGCCCCTCTGAATCAAAATTTTCAAATTTTCACAAATCCAATGCCTAAACATAATGTTTCATTTGTCAAATCCAGTGAAAGTCAAAAGAATGATGTGATGAATTTTCATACAGATGTTGAACATCCTGATCCTATTCCACATACCACTACTATTAATCTTATGGATGAAATGGTAGGTGCGATAGACATTATCCCTCGTAAGGGCCAACCTAAGAAATCTCTTGATATTACTTTCTCCTCTAAGGACATACTTCCAAATCTCCCTGATGGTCCTCTTTACATAGTTAGTTGTATTTATGATAAGCCCACTAATGGGATACTCATAGATCCCTCATGTGGAGAGAATGTGATCACTGAGGAATTTTTGGTATTAAATGATCTTTATCAAGATGATTACGATAAACCAAAAGAATGGATAAAAACACACAATGGTTTTTCTTGCCCTACGATAGGATCAATCGCCCTTCCATTACAAATAGGACAAAAAATAGTGGATGTTACATTCTCCATCATCCCGTAGTTGAACCAGTTTCATTTGAGGCTAGGCTATCCTTGGCTTCGCTCAATGAAAGTTGTCCCTTCGATCGTACATAAATGTTTAAAGTTTCTCTTTGACAATGACATATTCACTATTCACCATAGTGGCTTTAACCCTTTGTCTCCTAAAGGAAACTTCTCCTTAGAATCCTTTTGGCCTGAGCCTATGGAACCTATCATGCCTCACAAAGACTTCTATTTCATTGCTTACCAAAAATTTAAAACAAAGAAACTTACAGAATTGTCTCTTTACAACATGTCCTAGTCCACTTCCAACACACCTATCCTAGATGAAACAATGCTTCAACCTGAGAAAGAACCAAAATATCAAACTCAACCAGCACTTGAAACCTCCCCAACATTTTCAAAATGACCATGAGATAATGATAACAACTCTGTCATGCATCCTCATATAAAACAAATTTAAAAAGCAAAGGAGAAAGTTGATGAACAACTTTCCATGGTTCCTTTCGTTCCACCCCTTAGGGAAGAAATGCAGCTTATGGTTGATGAACCCACTCCTTCACAAATACAACTCGACAATAGAATCAAAATAAATAGAGGAGCTAGGGAGCGTAGGCATAGGCGTCATGCCCTTGCTCGCAAGTTACAAGAAGAAGAAAATAAAGAAAATCACAATCCACACTTGACATAAGAAATACATGATGACCCTTCTCCCCAACCATAACAAAATAATCCAATACAACAATCACAACAAGAGGTACACCCTTCATTGGACATTATCATTCATCCTCTTGTTGTGATTAATCTGGATGATGATGATGAGATCACTAAAATCGACGAAGAGGTGCATAATGATTTGAATAAATTATTTTCCTCTTCCATGAGCTTACACGATAACTCTCCTATACAGAGTGTTGAACCCGATGGTTCTCCTAGTTTGGAACTTGCTCTTGTCCCTTTGGCTAGTGGCCCACCTTCAACATATCATGAACATGATTGGGAGGTGGATGACTTGCTCGATGGTTGACTTGCATTTTCCTTATTAGTCTTTTGTATTTTATTTTTCCTTTTCTTTTGTATGAAGATTATTGTTCTATGGGTGGAAAGATGATACCACTTTATTCTTCGGTTTAATTCTTCTATTCTATAAAGAAGATGGCCTTTTTCTTTGATCCTTTTGATGATAAGGTATTGAGACTTCAATGTCTCTTTCTTAGTTGACCTTAAAGGTGCCTGGTTTTTCTTTTTTTCTTTTGCCTTTTGTCTTTTCTTTTTGTGTTTTCCCTTTTGGGATGATGTAAGACATTGAGACATTCATACCTCTCTATGTTGACCCAAAAACTTTTGCCTTTCATTTCATTTTATTTTTCTTTCCTTTTTAGATGATGTAGCGTCAAGATCCTATGTCTCTTCCATCCTTGACCCTGTGCTGATCTTTTATTTTGATTTGTTTTCACTCTCTATGTGTCATTCTTCTAGTTCTATGTATTCGAGGAATGATGATAGTTCCAACTTCTTTAATAAAAACATTACAGTAACGAACATATTGACGCCAAATCCATAGATCCATTATGTGTTTTGCGTTTTTCATTTTAAATCCCTTTTATTTCTTTTTTCCTTTTCTCAAGATGATGTAGCCTTATTCGAAAAACATATGACTTGGCATAGGGCTTCCAAGTTGGCTCTCATGTCTTCTTTCTTTCCTTTTGCATTTTTCATTCGCTACTTTAAACTAATTGCTCACAGTATGGTGTTAGAAATTCCTTTAAAGTGGGGGAATACATTGGAATTATTCTTTTTCATTTTTCCTATTCTTCGTTCCTAGTATAGCCTTGTTACTTCATATGATGTGTTTTGTTGCTTTGTGGATGACATTGGGTGTAGTGTCCTTCATGAGTGTGATCTATCTTAGCATATTACATTCCTCTTGGTGGCTTGATGCGATGCACCGCATCCCCTAAGTTGCGAATTTTCTATTAGTCCTCTCTTGGAGACATTAGACACAATGTTACCTAAGTTAAAGACCTTGCATGAACTAAGCAAGACTCCTTTGAACATCTTTTGCATGTTACATTTTTCATTTTTTATATGGTCACCTTGCATAACACAACTTGCATGCATGTGGTTCCATCACATTTGTTCATGAGCTCCAAGCATAAGAAGCTTTGCTTGTCTCATGAAGCTCGAAACACCATTTTCTTTTGTGGCACCTTATTAAAGTTATCAGGAAGTATAACTTTGTTATGGTTGAAGCAAGAATCCCACTCTAAGGCATGACTTTTCCCCATAGCCACCTACGTGTGTGTGAGTGCATACCAGCCATGAGTGTTTGTTCCTCACCTTTTTGGCCTTCTCACCCAGCAAACAGCCATGAGTTTTGTCGCCTCAAAGTGAGCATACATTTTCTTTCCGAACAAACAACCTAGATCTGATCCACAACGAGATGGAAAAACGATCGAAGATTGATCCACCTCTCTTTTATTTATCCTTGTCTCTCCTTTCATTCTTTTCCATCATTCTCTTGTGTGTTCCTTTGTGCTTATGTTTGGTTTCCCATGGGATCTTGATCATCCCTCCTAATTGTTGTTGTCATCTTACCAAGGATCAGTGCATGTGGATCTCTCTTGATATGCATGTTGGGCTACTTTAGTGTGAGTTTAAAGCAAGTTCATCCTCTCACTAATGTCGGGGTTTAATGTGTCACGAAAAAATGTATAGTTGGACATTTTTAGACTCACTTGAGTCTTTCTTATGGATTTTGGCTTGATTTTGCCTATATTTAATGTTGTAATGTGGTCAACACCTTCACATTAGGTCTTTGGCCCTTGTGAATCATTAAGAATTCTAGGATGTCTTGTAAAAGTGTTGTAACCCACATTCACACTTTTCTAGGACCCTTTCATTATAATTCACCTAAATAACCTCTTTTTATCACTTACCAAGTCTTATTTCAAAGTGTTGTAAAGAGTTGTAACAAACTATCATGCTTTTCTAGGCTTGTCATCACTAATTTGACCCTTTCTTATGTTTAAATGACCCCTTAATACACTTACATGCCCTCCTTAAGTGTGTTTCGGAGAATAAACTCATTAAACAACATTAAATACACTTTAATTCCTGGCACCCAGTAAAATTTCCTTGGTGGGACCAAGTCCGCCACCTGGGGAATTTAGTCCCACTAGGCACAAAAATCAAAATTATTTTAATTTTCTGGCAGGATTTTATTCTCTTAACTTTAAGGTTAGCCTGTGATGTGTTATTTTTGGGAAATATTGTAAAATCAAGTATAAATAAAGGGTTTTTCCTCTCATTCTACACCTAATTCATCCAACAATCAAGCAATCAATCTCTTAAGTCATTCTCAAGCATTCAAGCATTCTAAGCACTTTCAAGCATCCATTAGAGAATCCATTTGCATATCTTCAGATTTCTACATCAAGGGTTTGGTGAGTTGTACCATTGCATGTTGTTCATTCATCATTCTCTCTTTATTTCATTTCATTTTCAAGGGTTTGATTACCAAATCAAGGTTTGACCAAGGTAAACCCCTATTCTCTAACCCTTAACCATTTTTCCCCTCTTTGCATATGTGTTTACCAATTCTTGTATGCAGATTTATCAAAGACAAAAGGTGATAAAAGGTGTTGTCAACTCATCAAATTCATTCAAGTCAACAAATCCCTAATTGAAGCTTGGAGACCTCTTTCAACCCATTTTCTATAGAATCTAAACCGGACACCAACCAGGAAGGGAAGTGTAGATCGAAAGCTACAGATTCCTGCCCCAAATTTCTCAAGATTCCTAGGTGGACTAAGTCACCATTAGTGGTGAATTAGTCCCACTGCCAAGCCTGAAAAGTGATTTTTGGATTTCCAGATACCCATTTTCCAGAAAACTATTCCAACAGAATCTCCCTGAAACAGGACTAAATCGCCCAACTCTGCGTAAGTGTCCCAATTGGATTCAACAACAAAATTTGTAGGATTATAGAGCCTCTCTACCTCACATTCTAGATTCCAAGTGCACCTCTCCAGTCTTGTTCATTTTTTTTATTGTTTACTTACATTCTTAGGTCATTTTGCATATATCATTGTGTTTTCAAACAACTTGGATACCTTAGGTTTTGTATTAATAAATCATTTCTTTTATTAGTTTATTGCATTAGGACATTGTATTTAGGCATATTCCATTCATCCTTGCATTGATTTTGAGTGTAGACATTATGCATTTTGGGTCCATTTCTCTCCTTTTAGGTGAAAAACCATAGAAGTGTAAGAGAACCTTGGATACCAAAATTGGTGTCCACATCTGATAACAATGTAACTAAATTACATAATCAGATTGCTCATTGGTTGGCCAATCAGTATTAAAACATGGAGAGATTAGGCTGACCTAAAGAATGAATGAGATAAAATGGGATGTTTCTAATGTAATGAGAGAGAGGGAAATAGAATAGGGGTTATGCTGTCGGATTCTCTCTGGATGGAACAAGATGTAAACTCTATAAAGGCTTAGAGCCTGAATTGTATTCTATTGCTAAATAATACAATGGCGATCTAGGCTTTTGGAGTGTGGTTTTTTTACTTGAGAGGGTTTTCCCCACATAAATCTGTGTTCATGCTTTTTGTTCCATCTTTCATGTTTAATGGTTCTACTTGATTGAATTTGTTTAATGGTGTTATTTGGAACTGGTTTAAAATTAGCATTAACTTTTCTCTAAGGGTCAATGTGGGAAATGAACTATGTTTGATTTCGCTTTGTGGCATAGTAGTTTGTGTCTTTGAGGCAATCTAAAGAAATAAAATCTACCAAAGGCACTACTGATCTTGGATGTTTCTTTATGAGATGATTTAAATTTCACAACAAGTGGTATCAGAGCCATATTTTTGAATTTGTTTGTTCCTGGTGCTTTTGGTTCTGGTTATTCCTTCTATGAAGATTTATTATTGTGGCGGTCTTGAGGAAATCTGAAGGAATCAAATGATGGATTGATCCTTTGGTGAGTAGAAGTTCTTGCTCTTTTGTTTGAGTTTCAAGAGACAACACGATGTATGAAGGACGAAGAAGATGGAGAAACTTGAGTTGGTCATATTTAAATGATGTGACCTAAAGCTCATGAGTTGGCAACAGTTTAATCCTAATGCATGGGCTGGAATACTTTCCTTTGTGATTTTGTTGCAGCAAAGCTTCCATATTGGGTGTTTGTGTGAGAGGCTCTCTGATGATATGGAGAAGCTTGGGTTGTTGTTCAGTCATGGAGTAATGTCCTTTTGCTAGGTGTTTTTTCTTGGTATTGGAAGGCACAATTTTATGGTATCCCAATTGCAAGTAGGCTATGGAGTTGATCATTGGATGATCTAGAAGCTTTTGAAATAGCCTGTCCCTCTCGAATGCATGTGCATGTTGGTGGTTTTTTGGAGTTGGCTTGAAATGGGCCTAGATTTCCCTAACTGTTGTTTCCTTTTAAGGATTTTTTGTACTTGCATGTATCTATGGTTTTGTATGTTTTACATGGTCAAGAAAAACTTGTGGCTATGTGGAGCTATTATTAAGCTATTTTCTAGACCCTGGCTTTTGGGGTGTGACTAGATGAGATAGTTGTAGTTCAACATGGTATGAGGAGGTGAGATGCCTTCTCTACATGAGACTGTTGGTATGTGATTTGTCACTCAGCATTCTTATGGTGTTTCTTGTTGGGTTCCTTTACTATGGTGCTCATTGTGGAAATGATTAGAAAATATGATCTGAGCTTGGTCGGGTGTTTGAGTCAAGTTGTCTATGTTGTCATTCTCCCTGAGATATTAGTTTTGCAGTTTCCAGTGCGATGATGGTTTTGCATGTTTTTTTATTGGATCTATGGGTTGTGAATTGTTGTGGGCTATCTTTACACACATGTTTTTTGTGGGACAACTTGGAAGTGGACTGTCAATATCCACGAGATCTGATTCTGTGTTGATGCAGACTTGTTAGTTGGTCTTGTCTGTGGTCACTTGTGAATTGGTGTAGTTGCTTTGAGATCAGAGGATGGATGGTGTAGAGTACTTGAATAGTCAGTTAAGGGGACTTGTAACATGTGTATCATGATGTCATGGATAGCTTAGATGCACAGTGTTTTGTAAGCTTTTGACAATGATGGTAATTTCTGCTTAGTTTTGGAGATCTTGGTGCTACTTGGTACTGTTGTCAGATGGATATGTTGATGTGTGGACCTGAAGGATTTTCATATTAGCAGATGTTGGGTCATGATGCTTGAGATCTCAGTTGTCACGGCTTGAGCTTTAGCAATGACTGTGGATTCATCACTTGGTGATGGATGGTCTTCTCTAGTGTTGTAGATGTTACTTGGAGGAGCTCTTAGATCCTATTGCTACAAAAGAGCTTTTTTTCATTTGCATGGACACTATTTGAAGATGTGTAACATCTTGAATTCATGGAGGACTCTCATGAATTTTTGGTCAAGGTGTTGGTGGTGCTTGATAGGTGATGTGGTTTAGAGTTTGTTTGTTTTATGTCATGGTATACTCTTGATTGCACATTAGATTTTTGGCATAAATTTTTTCTCTTGAGACCATGTTATTTTCACCTGGAGCATGGGATCTCCTAAGGGGGGTGGTAAGAACATGATGTCATGATAAGTTCTTGGTTCAGATGATTGGAGCTTTTGACAGTGGTCTAGTAATTCTTTGTGTTTTGGGTGCATTGGTCATATGCTTGAGAACTTCATGATAGTGCAGTGATGTATTTGGAGTTTAGCATGAGATGATTGATTGGAGGTGCCCATGGATACATGGCAAATAAGGTGAGGTTGTATTTCTCTTGAGATGATAAAAGTGTTATGTGATAGTTACTCTTGGTGAGTTTTTAGCAGAAAATCTAAGGAGCCTACACCTTGGTTGGACATGAGTTCAACAGAGACCAATGAGGAGATTGCTCTTGGAGAAGTCATGAGGACTTGGTTACCCTGGAGGAGCATTTTCATTCCCCACTCTTGGTCTACTCAACAGATTATCATTTGAAAGGCATTGCCCATTATTGCTTTCAGATGTGTTATGTTCGTGATTTGATTCTCATAGAATAAGTTGATTCATGATGATTGGATTTGGATACTCATTTAAGGATCGGTTTAGCATGTGTCTATATGTTGTATCTTTCATAGATATGGATCTTGAGCTCTGTAGTTAGTTCTGAAGGATTCATTTGAAGGATGTTTAGCATGGTTAGCTCCTTGTGCTTTTGTTGTGCTTTAAGATATCATTTATTGATGAGGATTGTTAGGAGATGGTTTTATGGGCTGATTTCCTGAGATGGGAAATGGAGTAGCTTGATCTTCTTGGAGAGGCTTACATCCACATTGATTACATGATCTATATGCTCTATTTGATCTTGGAAATTGAACGGTTGGGTATTGTTATGTTGTTCTCTTTGGGGTGTTGTGAAGGAGATCTTACTTGACACAGTTGGCATTTAGAGGTGTGTGTAGAAGGATTTTCTATAGGTATATGATGTGCAGATTTTTCTCTATGTGGTCTTGGTTATGGAGACTTGTGGTGAGATTTATTCTTTATAGGTTATTGTTTTATAGGTTTTGCATATCATTGTGGATGGTTCCTTGATACTACATGTTTACACTTTCTATGTTATGCGATTGGTAGACTTGATATGCCTTGATCATTTTCAGATTAGCATTACCCTTGTCATGGGAGTTCCTAAATATGGTTGGTCTTCTTCGACTAGTTTGTACATGGAGCTTGTATCTACGGTTGATGGGTTGGTTGTGTTGCTGGCATGAGTTTACTGATGAGGATACCTTTGAGGTATGAATAGATTAGATGGATTAGCACTTGTTGTGTGTGTTATTTTTAGTTGTGTGAGTTGATCAGTTGGATGGGAGCAGTTAGTTTTTTGGTTGTTGTTCTAGCTAGTGTTCTATCTTGTTTTCTAGAGGAGGACTTCATGGTTGTGTTCAAGTTGAAGCCTTGAAGTTGATGTTATTGATGCTTCTGTGTATCTTGTGAGCATAGTGGAGTCGTGGTTATATTTTTGTAGCCTTTACTATCAGTTGGATTTGATGCTTGTATTCTTGAGACTGGTGCATATACACTTTGGATTGTCCCTTTTTCTTTGGTGGATGGTGTTGACAATGTCACTCACAACAACACTGTAGATAAATTCCTCATAGGAAAACCATGAAGAACCTATCTCCTTGAAAGACTTAACCAGGGCAACCTCAAGGTGTCCATGTTATAGGAAAAGGTTGACTTAGCTCAATCCCAAGTCTCCAGTAGTTAGGTCTTGACCATACTAGGTTCACTTCAGGGTATGATGTGATATTGTTGTTAATCTCAAGGGGTCTATGGTTATTCTTGTTTTCATTAAGAACATCTCCAATTTCATTAAGAATCATAAGCATTTGATACAAGATTTCTAGATTGATCATAAAATAATCTCATGAAATCAAAAGATTTGCAATAATATTTCATGAATTTCAAACAACTTTTCTATCAAAGATATCAAGTTTCCACAATCCATCAAGTAGTGTAGTAAAAATTTTGGATTTGATTGTGTTTTAGTTTTTCACATCAATGTTTCGAATCATACTACATGATCCATCATCAAGATGAAAGAGAGCTAGAGGAAAAGAAATGGATTGTTGCAGACCCAAAACACTCTTTTCCTCTAGCTCTCTTTCATCCTAATGATGGATCATGTAGTATGATTAGAAATGTTGATGTGAAAAACTAAAACACAATCAAATCCAAAAAATTTACTGCACAAAGTTTCTATCACTTAAGTAGATTTAGCTTTAAGCATTCAACAATTTCAAAGAGAAATGAAATAATTTCAATAAATTTTCATTCATTCATCTATTTTTTGGAAAATTTTCAAGAATTTAAACATCTAATCTAAAATAAAGCATAAAAAATACTGAAAAATAAAATTTATCCTGGTTATTCTCCATGCATGCCCCAAGAGTTAATCAAATCAAAGAAAATTGCTTTATACTTCACCAGATTGCTTCATATCTAGGCATAAAAAGATGTGAGCTTTTAAAGAAGGGGGTTTTAGTTTAGACACCGAGTAGGTTCTATATGCAGGTCCTTAAACGGTGCAACATATAGTCTTGTTTGGGTGAACTAACAAAACCAGCTACAAAAATACATGAGATAGGTAGCTATCAAATTGGAATTCATATTGATTAAATTCTATGTGAATACAAGTTTTTAGTGCGGAACGATTCAAAAAATAGGAAAAAAGAACAAAACTTAGAGAATTTTTGGCTCTTCCGACATTCACAAATTCTGAACTTAACTTAAAAAAAAGTATCCCCTAACACAGGTAAGATAAGGAAAATACATGAGAGGAAATCCAAGGGAAGAATCACATCAAGGCACATGGAATGTGGTGACTGGTATGAGAATTGCAAATGAAGTCAATGAAGGTCAACCTTCGTCTGCACGTTGAAGTCCTTCAGGTTTTTCATCTTCTTATTTTCACTAGGAAAATAACTTTAATCAGGATAGTGTGTAGGAACTTTCCAATATATTCAGAATGATTACTTTATCACCCTATTCCTACACTTTGGTTCTTCCTCGGGCTTTCTACTCTCGGGAATGAGCTTCCTCGAAGGTTGGTGCTTTTTTTCACCATATGTGAAATACTGGGATCCCTAGTATTCTGATGGACTCAAACCCCTCTGCATATAACTTCCCAAAATTTGTGGCTCGACTTGGATATGATTCTATCTGAGATTCAAATTTTCCTAACCATCCATACCTAAACTTTGCATCACAATCTGCTTCTCCTCCAATCACAAATTCCACCTATTAAATCCCTTTTAAAAAAAACATCTATAAAAACTCTCATGTAAATAAAACCATCATTAATTTGTTATCATATAAATCCATCATAAATAACACGCTTTCAAGAAAATCATAAATTCTTGTATAGTTATCCTTTTATATACCGGTTATCGGACTATCAGACTTCTTAGATAACCTTAACATTTTAAAACTTTTATTTACATTGTTACTCGATACTCAAAACATGGTATTCAATTTTACCCGTGATTTTCCCAAACTTCAGTTTTACTAGAACTTCCATCTTTACCAAACCTTGACTATCAGACCAGAACACTTTGCTCAACACTGGCATTAACTTTTTCCTTTCTAACATTCCCGATTCCTGGAACACTTGCATTGTGAAGTACTCTTCAAAAATATTTCTCTTTTCTTTTCACTTTTGGTGATCTTTTCAACTAGCCAGTACCTTCCTTAAGCGTTAGTTTTCACTTGGGGTCCCCAAGTCTTATAGTCTTGGGGCATGTTGTGAGACCACACAACAACTTGCAACCAATAAAACCAAATTTAAACCAAAACTTAGGATTAAATCACTAGTTGTAAATTATAATTTATGCATATTTTAAAACAAAAACTCTTTACCTTTACCTAGATTATGACATAAAAATAGTAAAATTCATCTGGAAATATCTATGTGTGCTTTGATTAATTCTAGTTTTTGGAACTCAATGAAAAAAATCAGTTTATTGACATTGAACTACATAATATGGTAATCCTCCAAAGCCAACCAGGGATAGATCCTTGTTTCCATTCAAGCATCCATAGCCCCAACAAGGTTATCTCTGTAACTCCCCCCAAACATAGCTCTACTACCAGCCAGGCATCTATAGCCCTGATAGAGATATTTTGATAGCCTAAAGAGTTTATATATATATATATATATATATCGCTCTTGATATTTCATTGATATCTCATTTCAACTTGCAAGCAATGAATCCCACTATTAGGTTGGGAATTACAGTGGTAGCAAAGGTTACTTTTTGATTTTTTATTCAATACAAATCCTTTCACGTTTCACTACTTCCCAAAACTCATTTAATAATTCCCTATTGGTGTGTATTTCCAGCTAAACTTTACCACTTTTATGCCAAATCCTAGCTAACTACAACTCGCTATATGTTAGAAAATATGCATAAATAAAAATTTAGCAGTGAACAACTTAATCACCAAATTTAAATCTGAATTTAGAACCATTATTTACCACCATTCCGATCAAATTTTATGGCAACTACTAAATACTTGGCTAGTGATTATGATTTGATGGCATTGCACCACATTAATGGATCAAAAATTTCATGATAACACTTAAATTTGGTTGCATTATTCTGCATTAAATTTGCATGCCTCAATGCACACATATCATTTCTTTCAAATTTCCAGGTGATTATGTGTCCTACCTTAACGGCTTAATTTTCCTTTCTGCTTTGCACACATAGGCACCTTCATGATTAATACGACTTAATAAAAACACAATGAAATGACCACCATTAATTTCAAAATCTTTAACTTGCTTGATTTTCAATCTTCGTATTGGCTGAATTTGAAGCAAATTGTCACCAATTGTGTGTAAAAAATAATTTGATTTAACCTTCTGCTCTGGAGAAATTCATTTGGTTGCCACCTTGCTTATGATTTCAAAGACTTCAATCTAGGCAACTATGTACCATAACTTCTTCACAGTTTTCTATAAATTTTGCACTTCTCTCGAATTCTTCACACTTTTGCTTTGCCTTCTTTTTTATTTTGCATTTTCTTGTCCTGCTAGTGCTTGCTTGCTTCCAGGTCATGGATAATCCAATTTTCTTGACCAACTCTCACCGCTAGAATATTTTCTTGGGACGTATCACGACTCAAAGGCTTGCAAAGGTTTTCTTCATCCAGAATACCAATTTCACTATGCCAAACTTGCGCTTAGTCCTTGGGGAACAATATGTGGAATCTAGAGCTTACTACCAGTTCTATTTTGACTTGGATTCTCACTTTGTAGCGTCGCTCCTAGATATTGGGCTTCATGTTGAAGTTACTCACTCAACTATGGAGTGGATAGTGCAACCTAAATATTTGGAGAATCTGGATACGGTTTTGTTTGTTGCACATCTGACCATTGGAAACCCTTCCATGGATGATATTTCTCGATTCCTGGAACACAGGGAAGTGGTTCCACTCCGGCCATTTCTTACTGACCTCCATACTCCTGACTTTGAAGTTCACCAGGAAATTTCCTATGTAGGGTTTTTATCCCTAATGGACGAGGCATCCCAAATTGACTGAATGTCTACTCCTATCTATAGCTTAGCTCCCTCTTTTTTCTTTTTTAATCTTTTGTTGTTTTTACAACAATAATTTTGATACTTCCATGTATATATGTAATACACACACACACACACACACACACACACACACACACACACACATATATATATATGTTGGACACTGGGAACACTGAGAGGGGGGGAATCAGTGTTCAATGATTTATACTTTCAAAACAGATCAAACATTATTAATAGCAATAATAGAAATTCATTTATCATTTCTAGCGCATAATAGATAAAAACATTCACAACATGTAGTCATATTAGTGAACACCTTAACACTAGATATTTTTACGTGGAAACCTTGTTAGGGGAAAAAACATGGTGGAGGTCAATCCACAATGTTTACTCTATTAAAATTAAATAAAAGAGGGGAATGCACTTGCATTCAGGCGCACTGCCTAGAGCTCACTACTCAAAGAAAAGAGGTTCACTACCTTACAGATATGATAAATTTTACAAATATATTTGAACTGAGAATACAACATCAACACATGCTAGGATTCAATTCCACTGAAGCTCAAGATCAAATTCTGGATCTCTTGACCAGATTGCACTTCTGCTCTACACTTCTTAACATATAAAATTGTTCTTCTTCCTAACAATTGATCTGCTCTTTTTTTCTCTCTCCTTATAACTGTATTATACCAACCACCATGACTTGCATGTTTTGCACACACACACATCCACACTCATGTCCCTTCAAAATGATTTATGGATTTCCTTAATATACCCACTAACAGGAAATTCAAAAGTATGTCGTCCTCACAATAGGATATAATTTTTTTCTTTTATGTCGGCTCACATCACTTAATTGGAAGATAAGCATACCCACACAAGTTAGATAGACTTTAGTAGGGACCCAAAGCATAAGTAATAGCAAAAAAAATATTCCACATAGATCCACAAAACATCATACAAAGCATGTCAACCACAATGGAAATAAGCCATAAATCATGCTACCGAATCTCTTAACTCCAACTTTGACTTAATACAATACCACAAAACTCATCAGAGGATAGTGTAATTGTTAATAAGAATTTCCTAGAGGTCCACAACATGAAATAATGATCCAGTACAGTGAGTGATATCATGCACAGTTTCACTTGTGCAATTCGATGTCCTATTCCCCAAACTTACTACCGGTAGAGGTACTGTTGATACTGTGTATCATACTACTGACTCTAGTTGCCATCAATGACAACACAAGTAGCCAAAAATGATCTCTCCAAGCCATATTCCAACAATCTCCCCCTTTGGCATTGATGGCAACACTTAGTGAAAAATTGACTAAGTGTCAAAACCAAAAACAAAATTACTGCTCCCCCTATGGATATCCATGATATTTTTCACTCATTCTCTCCCCCTTTGACATCAATGACAAATATTTACTATATCCACTCCCTTAGACTTCCCTTCAATAGAATTTACTCATATTCCATTCTCTCCTCAACTAATAATGCAAAAATTTCATCAAAATTTGACAACTGCAGCAAGAGTTCAGAAAATTATTTTATACCTAGCTTTCATTTCTTCCAGGAATCCACTACAATTCCATGGTAATGATCAAGCTGTTATTTTCTGAGGTTTTGTTGATGATCTAAATAAGCGACTCAGGAATGATGATTGTAGCTTCCAGCTTTTCTCCTGACTTGTCCACCTCAACCATCTACTCTAATCTCCCTTCAGTTAGATCTTTTACTTTCTAGAAGGTATCAATAAGAGTATTTCTAACAAATTGGACCTTTGTATGCTCATCCTGTAGAGCATGAACCTTCTTCTTCACATCTACATCCATATCCAAAGACATATAGTAGTCTTGACCAATTTTGACAATCACATCCTCAATTTCCTGCAACTTGTCTTTGTACTTGCCTACCACATGAGGCCACTTTAGACAATAATTGAGTACCTTATTGCCTAAATCAATACATTGTCTCAACTCATTCATTTACTTCTTCAACTTAGAAAGAGATAGCCTAAACTGCATCTTTAAATGAGAAATTATCTCCTCTTTTATGTCTAGAGGTACAGATTCCATAGCTTCTTTGACACAGTCAATTAGTTCTTTTGGGAGAACATCCTGTAGACTTTCCAACTCAATATTATTATCAACAAAATATCTTCCTAGAGTGTCTTCAATGACATCCTACTCATAGGATGGTCCATTCAACCATATATCTGATATCTTCTGCATATTGCCTTCAACCTGAATGATTTGCATTGCCTTTCACTTGAACAAAGCACCTTCTTCATCACTGACTTCTGTAATTTCCACAACTGGTTCAACTAGTTTTGGTTGATTTTCTGAAGCATGATATTTAGAGACTTCATCTTCTACATCCACAACTAACTGACTTTTTACCTTTTCTTCAGCATTTGCTGACTTGGGTACCGGTGGAGTGCCATCACCCATATCACTTCCTCTCTTATGATTTTTCTTAGCCTTTCTAGAGGATGACCCACCTTCTATTATCTTTACTAGGATGGGGATAACACCTTCCCTAAACCTTTCTAACAACTTTCTAAAAAATATTTCATACACTTGTTCACAATTCTCAAAAGAATTATAATGATTGAAGATTTGCTTACAAACTGGAATATTTTCTCTCCATATTACTTTATCTTTCACAGGCAAATAGTTTAGAAAATACATCATAATGCATATTACCAGAGTGCCAAACCTAAAAGGGTAGTCAGTATCCTTCGTTAATTGAATATTTTCCATCAGTTGCTCCTTTACCAAACTACATAGATCAAAAATTTCATTTTCAATTATCATTTTATGAGCCATATACGCAGCACTTGTCGATGTTGATCCTTCACGGTTTCTGAAGAAGATCTTGTATGTGATTCCATGTGCCACATACCTTGTCAAATGATCATTAATCATCGCAATTAATAGAGCCCTTAGATCTCCCCTTACTCTGGTTAGGGCTTCGACCTCAACATTATGAATCGACTTTTTCTTCGGTAAATCACCAGTATTGCATAAGCCCATTAAATTTCTAATCACATCCTTCGTAATTTGATAAGGTTTTTCGAGAGTGAGGATATCACCATCAAATTTGCTCAAAACAAACCAAATTACTTTTGCATTGACGAAATGAGGGTATTTGTTCCATATATCCAAAATTTTATGCTTAGATCCCTCAAGCCTCCTAAAATCGATGAGTGACAACAAATTCCTTTCATCCCTAGTCTTTTGACTACTATACTCATCTAGAGTTAAAGTTCCTTTGATTTTCTTCATGTTTCACTTCAAACAGAGTTCAATCGATCGCAAGAATAGATATGAAATTAATGATCAACAGAAATACCTAGAAATTTTCTTCAAGGATCACCTTTTACACCTTCAAAAATTTGCTGAAAATGCTCTTGAACTGTCCTTCTTCAATGCACAGTGAAGAATTAGGGTTCCAAGTTCCCATTTTATAACTTACTTTCTGTTGCATTAAATGCATTTCCCTAGAAGTTCCAGTCACTCAGCGAACACAAATAGAAAGTGAAAAATTTGACTTCAGACCTATACTATTCCACCCAATTTAGCATATAATTACTAAGATTTTCATTCATGAATTGACACGATGACTGATGGCATCCAACAATTCGAAGCCAATTATATACAGGGGGATAGGAGATCTTCATGAAAAACTCCCCCTAGGCCACTAGCTTGATATTAGTTTATGGAAGAGCTACCAGAGGTAATTTCTGGTAAAGTCTTGTTTCCTTCATCAGATTCACTTTTCTTCACCCATGTTCTCTTCATTTGATCTCTTATCTCTTCCACATTTTCCTTTTTTTTCCTTTATTGTATTTCTGTGAATTTCTTCCTTGATAAAACGAACCTCTTTCATTCAATTTTTTGTTCTTACAGAATTTTGCAAAGTGTCCAAGATTGTTACTATTGAAACATACCAGACCTTTTTGTCTGTACCAACTATTCCACTTATTTCCTCCTGACCTGCATTGATTAGCAATATGTCCAAATCTTCCACAGGTATAGCATTTAATGTTACTTGTATTGACAAGCATGCTTATGCATTCTAATGCCTTATGACCAAACTTCTTGCATTTAAAACATTGACCAGAGAATGATGGAGTACTAGGATTTATCCTACTTCTACACTAAGAAGCCATATGACCAAATTTATTACAAGCAAAGAAATATCCATTAAATCTTTGAGCATTGGGTTGCCTTACCGAATGTCTTCTTCCTTTGTTCTTCTTTTCAGAGTTCTTTTGTTTGGATCCAAAGCTTTCTCCCTTTTCATAGCCAAGACCTCGCTTGTCATTCGTATTCTTCTAACTTTTGGTTATCTCATCAAGCTTAGTTGAAGTTATCCTAAATTTCTCCTTGAATTCATTTGCAGTAGCAAGCTCACCTCCAAGAGTGACTATTTGTCTTTCAATCTCATGTTCATAGTTTTTGGCCAATTGTAGTTCTGCCTCCAACAGAATGGTTCTACAGTTAATTCTGTTGCATTCTTTGGATTTTTCTTTCAGATACTGGGAAAGATTCTCCTCATTCTTCTTTCTTTGTTCAATCTCTTTGATAAACTTCATTATCATAGATTCCATATCAACTTTCAGGGTTGAATTGTCCTTGGCTAGCTTTTCACATTCTTTTTGTTATTTCTTTTAGGGTTTGATTCAGATGGACATCATCTGGACCTTTGCTTTCTTTTTGCTTCAACTGATCACACAACTCTTTCCTCTTTTCCCTTGACCTATTTATCTTATCCTTCAGTGATTGAATGAATTTGTTGGCATCTGCAAGATTTGCTTTCAGTTCCATGACTTCTACTTTAGATTGATCAAGATCATCAAGTGCCACCATAAGCTATTTTTGAATACCACTAGTGTCCATTTAGATTCAAGATTCACCTCAAGTTGTTAAACTTCTAAAGAGGAACTAGAGCTCTGATACCGATTGTTGGACATTGGGAACACTGAGAGGGGGGGTGAATCAGTGTTCAATGATTTCTACTTTTAAAACATATCAAACATTATCAACAACAATAATAGAACTTCATTTATCATTTCCAGCACATAACAAAAAAAAACATTCAAAACATGTAGTCATATTAGTGAACACCATAACACCAGATATTTTTATGTGGAAATCCTATTAGGGGAAAGACCACGGTGGAGATCAATCTACAACGTTTACTCTATTAAAAGTAAATAAAAGAGGGGAATGCACTTGCATTCAGGCGCACTACCTAGAGCTCACTGCTCAAATAAAATAGGTTCACTTCCTTACAAATATGATAAAGTTTACAACTAGATTTGAACTAAGAATACAATATCAACACATGCTAGGATTTAGTTCCACTGAAGCTCAAGATCAAATTCCAAATCTCCTGACCGGATTGCACCTCTGCTCTACTCTGCTATGCACTTCTTAACATATAAAACTATTCTGATTCCTAACAACTGATTTGCTCTTTTTTGCTCTCTCGTTATAACTATATTATACCAACCACCATGACTTTCATTTTTCGTACACACACACATCCACACTCATGTCCCTTCAAAATGATTTACGGATTTCCTTAATATACCTGCTAATAGGAAATTCGAAAGTATGTCGGCCTCACAATAGGATATAATATTTTTATTTTATGTCAGCTCACATCACTTAATTGGAAGATAAGCATACCCACACAAGTCGGCTAGAATTTAGTAGGGACCCAAAGCATAAGTAATAGAAAAAAACATATTCCACATAGATCCACAAAACATCATACAAATAATGTCGGCCACAATGGAAAATAAGCTATAAATCATGTTACTGAATCTCTTAACTCCAACTCCGACTTAATACGATACCACAAAACTCATCAGAGGATAGTGTAATTCTTAATAAGGATTTCCTTGAGGTCCACAACATGAAATAATGATTTGGTACAGTGAGTGATATCATGCGTAGTTTCACTTGTGCAACCAAATGTCTTGTTCCCCAAACTTACTATTGGTAGAAGTACTGTTGACATTGCAGATCATACTGCTACCTCTAGTTGTCATCAATGAAAACACAAGTAGCCAAAAATGATCTCTCCAAGCCATATGCCAACAATATATAGCTCTATCATACATTTTAAAGTGTGTATATACTGTGTGTGGTTTTTTCATTTTTCATTTCAAAGCACAATGTTACAAATGTTTGAATTTTCTCTTATGTGTGTGATAAGTTAAGCAGAATTTGCTAATGCAAAGGGCCAAACAGAAAAGGAAAGAAAGAAAGGAAAAAAACCCTAAAAAAGAAAACTAACCTTAACTAACCAAAAATATAATCTAACAAATGACTAACCCTAATAAAGCAGTTTATTTTAAGCTCAATGCCTATTTCCATTGTTGTTTTGGTACGAATTACAATAGGTTTATCTTTAAATTCACTTGAAAAAATTACAAATGTCGTACTATATCAATGAATTTGTTTAAATTTTATGCATTTAACAAACGTAAATTCAAAGGCGTGCTTACTAATATCTTGGCTCATATGTATGAAAACAACCTCATTAAAGATCGATTGCACACACTTTCTTTGATTCTGAAATACTCTACATTCATTCAACCCTGGTTCATGGTTCTCCTCTTTACTCTGTCTGGTTCCATGAATGGTTGTGTCCATTTCTTGATTTTCTTCTCCTTGGAAAATTTTTGTGTGTTCAGTCCTGGCTTCACTTTGAACTTTGTTAGACCAAGCGATATCACAATTTATATTGTTATCAGAGAGAGAAAAAGTAAAAACTTGATACTCTGTATCTTGCATAAAATCAAGAAAATGTCCTTTTTTAGCTTGTAAATTTTCAATTTGGAACAAAAAACATGCATCTCCTACTCAATTTTCCCACTCCTCTTCATTTATGTTTTCCACGTATGAAGAGAATTATGACTCATCGATGTCATTTCCTCATTTTTAGTGCAATATTTCTAAGTCTCAGTATTCTTGCCTATCTTCTTGCAAAACCTTAAGATTTTCTTCATAGAAATTGTAGTTATCAAGCCATTTTGATATATCAGTTAATTTTTTAACATTTTCAATTCCACTAGGGTTATACTCTTTTTCATGATTCAACATGTTTCTTGTTAATAGTCCCTTTCTTCTAGGAGTTAAAATTTCTTATGTTAAGCAAATAACCTTACACATAGCTAAACTAACCCTAGTTAAAAAAAAATCACAATCAAGTTCACCGTGATCATTTGTATCATGGATTCTACACTCGGTGACTCTACCAAAGGTGAATGAACTCAAAGGATGTAAGCCCTGATTAAGAATTTTCTAGAGTTTTTCAACTTCCATTTTCAAAATATCAACTTGCATTAGACTTTCACCTTACAAGATACCTTTTAAACCCAGAACCAATATAGATTCCTAAACCAAACAAGAAGATAAAGATATAAAGAAAAACAAAAGATAGCTTGAAATGAAATGACATGTGTTGACCCTCCTTCTAGTACTAGTTCATGTTGATGACGATGTCACTTGCAGCAACAGTGTAGATAAATTCCTCATAGGAAAATGATGAAGAACCTATCTTCTTGAAAGAATTAAACAACGCAACCTCAGGGTGTCCGTGTTATAGGAAAAGGTTGACTTAGCTCAATGCCAAGTCTCCAGTAGTTAGGTCTTGACCATACTAGGTTCACTTTAGGGTATGATGTGATATTGTTGTTAATCTCAAGGGGTCTATGGTTATTCTTGTTTTCATTAAGAACATCTCCAATTTCGTTAAGAATCATAAGCATTTGATACACAATTTCCAGTTTGATCATAAAATAATCTCATGAGATCAAAAGATTTTCAATAATATTTCATGAATTTCAAACAACTTTGCTATCACTAAAGTGTTGGAAAAACAAGGACACACAATTGAGAGGGGGGGTGAATCAGTTGTAACAGAAACTAAAACTTTTCTTCTTAATCTTAACTTAATCTCAGATTTGATCAATAAGCAATTAACCATAAACAATCAGCACATCAAAGAGACAAATAACACAAATATTTTTTTCCTGGAAACCCTGTTGGGGAAAAACCACGATGGATGTTAGTCCACAAGATTATACTCTGCTAGAAGTATAAGAGAAATAATAAAGGGAATGCACATGCATTCAGGCACACTGCCTAGAGCTCACTACTCAATTACAAAAGAGGACTCACTATCCAACAATAGGGTTTGGATTAAAACCATCCAAGATTTGTGAATTGAGAAAATAGCTTCTTCTCTAAGCCTGATTATAGTTCCAAATAAGCTCAACACTTCTTCGCACTTCACACAATCTTCTTCACACTCTACTCTGCAATCAAATGATATTCTCACATATACACATAGGAGCACATGAAGCACCATCTTCAATAATGAACTAATCACCCTTATATATCCACTACACAGGATTTCAATTCAACTTAGTTGGCTAGGAAAATAAAACATATTTTCAATGTTGGCCCAACTTAACAAATAAAATTTTAATGCAAATCCACCAAGGTTGGCCACAACATAGTGGAGACCCAAATTAACATATCTAATGTGAGAAGACTCAAATTAATTTCACCTCGAAGATCCACAACACACTATCACCAACATGTCAGCCAGGAACAAGAAAAACTGAACATGCGCACAAAGATCTTCAACCACGAACTCTCTGAATAATGTGGACACACCACAAAGATAGAGAATGATCTAAAGAAACCATAGAACACCAAGAAACAACAGAGAAGCATCTGCAAAAACTCAAATAACAAGAATTAAAAAAACTTCATTCAAAAACACTGACAGAGATGAACAAAACACTATCAGACCACAACATACTCAAAACTTCACGGGGACCTCTGAAACTTCTGATAGATGATCTAGAAACATTCAACATTAAACCCTTTAATCCACATCAACTAATCTTCAACGTACATAACACAACACCTTCTTGACCTGCACAGTTCCACTGGGAATCAGAAATACTTTCTTTTACAATTTTCTCAATATCCTCAACATATACAACAAGTGATACACCAAATGCTAATAGTGTTGACATCAATGACAACCACATATTAGCAACCATATCCACAACATCCAACATAAAGTAGATTTAGCTTTAAGAATTCAACAATTTCATAGAAAAATGAAATATTTTCAATAAATTTCCATTCATTAATCTTTTTTTTGGAATATTTTCATGAATTTAAACATCTAATCTAAAATAAAGCATTAAAAATATTGAAAATTAAAATTTCTCCCGGTTATTCTCCACGCATGCCCAAGAGTTAATAAAATCAAAGAAAACCACTTTATACTTCACCAGATTGCTTCATAGCTAGGCATAAAATGGTGTGAGCTTTTAAAGAAGGGAGTTTTAGTTTGGACACCGAGTAGGTTTTGTATGCACCCTTAAAAGGCACAACATACAATCTTGTTTGGCTAAACTAACAAAACCAGCTACAAAAATACATGAGACAGGTAGCTATCAATTGATATTGATTAAATTCTATGTGCATACATTTTTTTAGTCCAGAATGATTCAGAAAATAGGAAAAAAGAACAAAACTTAGAGAAGTTTTGGCTCTTCTCACATCCAAAAATTATGAACTTAACTTAAAAAAAAATATCCCCTGGCCTTTTATAGAAGTAAGACACAAGTAGAATAAGGAAAATACATGAGAGGAAATCCAAGGGACGAATCACATCAAGGCACGTGGAATGTGGTGACTGGTAAGAGAATTGAAAAAAAAGTCAATGAAGGTCAACCTCCATCTGCATGTTGAAGTCCTTCAAGTTTTTCATTTTCATTTTTTCGCCAGGAAAATAACTTGAATCAGGATAGTGTGTAGGAACTTTCCCATATATTCAAAATGATTACTTTATCACCCCATCCCCACACTTTGGCTGCCTTGGGATTTCTACTCTCAAGAATGAGCTTCCTCAGAGGTTGCCACTTTATGTCGCCATATGTGAAATACCGGGATCCCCATTATTCTGGTGGACTCAAACCCCTCTGCATATAAATTCTCAGAATATGTGGCCCGATTTGGATATGATTCTATCTGGGATTCAAATTTACTTGACCGACCATACCCGAACTCTACATCACAAACTTCTCTTGCAATCACAAATACCACCTATTAAATCCCTTTTAAAAATTTTTTTATAAAAACTCTCATGTAAATAAAAAAATCATTAATTTGTTATCATATAAATCCATCATAAATAACATGCTTTCAAGAAAATCATAAATTCTTGCATAGTTATCCTTTTATATACTGGGTTACCAGACTATCGGACTTCCTAGATAACTGTAAAATTTTAAAACTTTGATTTACATCATTACCCGGTACTCAAAACACGGTATTCAGCTTTACCCATGATTTTCCTACTTCAGTTTTACTGGAACTTCCATCTTTAGTGGACCTCGACTATCAAACTGGAACACTTTTCTCAACACTAGAATTACCTTTTTCCTTTCTAACATTCCTAGTTCCTGGTATCTAGTACCTGAAACACTTGCATTATGAAGTACTCTTAAAAAATATTTCTCTTTCCTTTTCACTTATGGTGATCTTTTTAACTAGCTAGTACCTTCCATAAGCGTTAGTTTTCACTTGGGGTCCCAAAATCTTACAATCTTGGGGTGTGTTGTGAGACCACACAACAGATGGCTAGAACTATTGCCTGAGTTGGTGGACATCTTGGATGTCATTGCAGGTGTCTTGGTTGGAGCTAGAATTGTTTAAGATTCTTGAGACTGCATCTATGGTTGCATGAGTTTATCAATATTTTCTAGCATTGGAAGGAGCCAGTAAGTTCTTCGTCAAGTGGGAGAATGTTGGAAAATGTGCCTCAGATTTACTAGCTTGATTGACTTCCTGTAGTAGTTGTGTTTGTTTCTCTATCAATCGGACAATTTTTTATCGGCAAGACATTGCTCTCAGTCCCATCGATGGACTGATGACATTCTATTCAGTGTGGTGTGTTCTATCGGTGGGTCTTGGTTGTCATCAGTAGGACTTACTCTTGTCGAAGGGACTCTAGCTCAAATCTCTTTGATGGTTCGATGGAATATGAAAGAATATTGTCAATGGGACTTAGCCTTATTGGTGGGAATCTTCCTTAACTCTCCCTGATAGACCGATGGGTTGTGGTGAGCATGTTGGTGACTCTCATCATTGTGACTTGGATGTCACAGTGGCAATGGGGACAATGATGATGTGATAATATAACTTGATCTACGGTTGTGATAAGTTTGATCCAACGATGCTCGCTAACCCCATGCCTCTTGTGGTGGGTCCCGACAGACTCCTGCAGGGTGTGTGGGATTGGTTAGCGATGATGACATGATATCATGGTGGTAGTTGATCAACGGTTGTAGTTATAATAATTGAACGGTGCCCGCTAACTCGACACCCCTTGTGACAAGTTCTGACTGACTCCTATGGGGGTGTATGGAATAGACTAAGTAGTGTACATCTATTGAATTGGTAACTCATGGAGAATTCCCTGGTGGAACTTGAATGGTGCAATAGTCAACAGCATTGGAAAAGTGATGTGTCAACAAGTGGCACAAATTCATTTGTTGATTCTACATCACTGTTGTGAATCAACAATCATTGGACCAAAGTTTTTCAAACTAAAGTCGATAGTTGTTTTTCCTGATAACAATGTAACTGAATTACAAAATTAGATTGCTCATTGGTTGGCCAATCGATACTATGAAAGGAGAGATTAGGCCAACTTGAAGAATGAGTAGATAAGATGGGATTTTTGTAATGTAATGAGAGAGAGGGAAATAGAATAGGGGTTATGTTGTTGGATTCTCTTCAAATGGAACAAGATGTAAAATTTGTAAAGGCTTAGAGCTTGAATTGTATTTGTAACTATATTCTATTGCTTACTAATACAATGGCGATCTGGGCTTCTGGAGTGTGGGGTTTTTTACCCGAAAGGGTTTTCCCCATGTAAATTTGTGTGTTCATGTTTTTTGTTCCATCTTTCATGTTTAATGGTTATGCTTGATTGAATATGTTTAATGGTGTTGTTTGGAACTAGTTTAATTAGCATTAACTTTTTTCTAAGGGTCAATGTGGGAAATGAACTATGTCTAATTCCGCTTTGTGGCATAGTAGTTCATGTCTTTGAGGCAATCTGATGAAATAAAAGCTACTGAAGGCACTACTGATCTTGGATGTTTCTTTCTAAGATGATTTAAATTTCCCAAAAAGGAAGTTGTAAGAACAATGATGAAAGAGGAAAACCTATCATAAGTCTACAAAGAAAAGCAATTCATATTGTTGTCTACATTATTAATAGAGTTCAAGCAAGAGAAAATAGTGCAAAGACCCACTATGAGCTGTGGTATGGAAGGATTCCTCCTATCAAATACTTCAAAGTATTTGGAAGAAAATTTTATGTCAGAAGAGATGAAGAAAACTTAGGAAACTTTGATACAAGATTTGATGAAGGTATCTTCCTTGGATATTCTACAAGAAGAAAATTTTACAAGTTCTATAACAAGAGGTTGAAGAAGATTGTTGAGAGTGCAAGTGTCAAAGTGGTTGAATAATTACATAAGAACTCAGTGGTGATAGATGGATATGAATTAGATGAGTCCTCTTGCACAAAAAATGATAGAGATGAAGGTAAGGAAGAAAAATAGATTGAAGAGGAAGAAGCTCTAAAAGGGATCCCTAAGAATCCTAAGTATGTGCAAAAGAATCATTGTGAAGGTCAAACCATTGGTGATAAAAGAAAAAGGTGTGTTGACAAGGAGAAATCTACTATGCTGAAGAGTAGGTAAATCTATGTTTACTTTCTTTAAATTTGAACCTAAAATAGTGATTGAAGCATGCAATGATGAATATTAGATCAAGGCTATGAAAGAAGAAGTAATGCAGATTGAGAACAATCAAACTTGGGAGCTTGTCCCAAGACCAACAAAAAAGAATGTTATTGGAACTAAGTGGTTATTCCAGAACAAACTGAATGAGAATGGAGAATGAGTAAGAAACAAGGCAAGGCTTGTGTGTGAGGGCTACTCACAAGTAGAAGGAATAGATTTTGAGGAGACATTTGATTTTGTGGAAATAATAGAAGCTATCAGGATGTTTTTGGATTTTGTAGCACATAAGGATTTCAAGGTTTATCAAATGGATGTGAAGTCTACTTTCTTGAATGGTGAGCTAGAAGAAGATGTATACCTTGAACAACTGGAAGGATTTTAGTTATCAAACAAATCGGATATGGTCTGCCGATTGAAGAAGGCATTATATGGATTGAAGTTGTTGGGATTAAGGTGTCTCAACCTTAGAGTCCTAATATTGATTAATTTAATGTATTATTCTAATTATTTGTATTATTTAATTTCCTATGGTGTCATGTCATAAATTGGGACCCATCGGTTGGGTGGTATCCCCATTGGAAGTGACTAGATGACACATCATCATCCCAAGTGTACATAGGCATCCCTCTTTGGAAAATTTGACTTATGATAGATTCTATGATGTGTAATAAGGAATCTTTATACATGGAGAAAGTTGGCACCCAAGTTGGGTTATGACATGTTGTAAGAGAATAAGATATTTTGGTCAGTTATGATGGATTCTCTTACAGATTCTATGACAAATCTTGTGGCAGATTTTATGGAAGATTTATGACAGATTTTATGACACTTGTAAGCCATCTACCATAGGCTATTATGAGCACTTTTTGGGTACCCAACATTGGAGAGAGAATATTGCATGTTATGACAATTATAAGGGGTGTAAGGGAATATCGTACATGTGTCCAAATGCATGTATATGGTGTGGGATATTGTGGCATGCATATTTGGATGCACATCCTCTTCTAGATGCTTCTCTTGGCTTGTATTCTATATATATTGTGTGCCTTGCACTGTAGAATGCATAGTTTGTTTGTAAGTAACGAAGTGTTGTCAGATTCATTCTAGAACAGGTGTATGTTTCAAAGCAATTGTTGAATAAGCTTTGTACTTGGAGTTGCATTGTAACCTTTATTTGATTTAATACAATAATATTGTGCTTTTGGAGGGTGGGGTTTTTTACTCGAAAGGGTTTTCCCCACGTAAATCTTGTGTTTGTTGTTTATGTGTTCTTATTGTTCTATCTCATTCTTTCTATGTGTTTATCCTTATTGTAATTGTATAAGGTGTTAAAAGGAAAATATTGGTAACTCTCCCATACTTAGATTAGTATTGAAAGTTGTTTCTACTCACCTGGCTTCCCTTTAGTTAGTATCGGAGCCTAGCCAGCCTTGATTCCTTTGTTGGGTTAGAAGGGTTTTTTGAGTTGATCTTTGTTTTAGTGGGAGTTTTGTAGAAGTGTATTTTGTGACCTTGTTGTAGAAAAGAGATGGAAAGTACATCTGGGAGGATTGATATGGAGAATTTTAATGATGGTAACTTTGAGCTTTGGAAGCTCAAGATGGAAGATATGCTTGTAGATCATGATCTTGGTGCAGCCACAATAGGAGGGTCCTCAAACAAAACAATCTGAACCATGCAACAAGAGTCACACAATAGAAGAAACACAAAATATGGAGGAAAATGCAGGTTCAAACATCCTCATTAATAGAAATATCAGTTACAATTGGCCGGCAACATCCAGACTTACAGATTCAGCTCACAAGCCTAATACAACATGCTCAAATACAATATTCCTATATGCTCCTCAACACGAGTGAAATCTTACATATCAGATCTATATTAATCCACTTAATCAACTTCTACCGATCCTAATGATCTGTTACAAGCTTTATAACATATCTACAAATCTAGAATCCTCTGCATTGGCCAAAGATCATTACAATCTCCAATGAAAGAAAATGTAACGTGTGCTTAAATAGGTTGGCCTCAAATTTGAATTACTCCTCGATGAATGCATAAGATGAAGTGTGAACCTATAATTAAGATTGGGGAAACTCCATGGAACAATTTGAATCACACCGTTAAGATCCACAAGTGATCAAACTAGCTGTTAGTTTAGAAAATTATTCCAATGTCAGTTCAAGAAACTACCAATAAATCCAAAAGTGACAACTTGTCGAAAAAATATCCAATCATGGTCAAATCTTGGAATAAGGAAAATGAACATGGCCATGATGTAAACATAGATCCACAAGTTCTGGTGAGCAAATATGATGAATCCACCAATATGAACTGAGCAAGAACAAAACAAGAAAAAAATTGAATGAAAATATTTTTGGTTGATGCAAGATTTCCAAGAACCAAGGATGCTCCTGCATCAGACATCCAAGGTTAATGAAAAGTGAGTCCCTCACTTTGTTGGGGTTAAAGGAAAACCAAGATGGTCTACATCAGCCTGATAAATCCAAGAAGAGTCTTCCATTGGTCTGCCCTTCCCCTTCACAAGATATTATTTGTATTATCTTCCACAATTTTTCCTCCCATCTCTGATATCCAAAACCTCCTCTATCTCATCTGATTGTTGTTTAGGAAACTGGTTCTCCAATTTTTCTTCACTATCTTCACTGAATTTTGCTTCATGGTACTAATATAGATCTGCAATGTTGAATATAGGTGATATACCCATGTCATCCAGTAACTCTACTTCATATACATTTCCTGAATCGAATTTCCTCAAAATCTTACAGCGTCCAAACTTCCTCATCTTGAGCTTACTGTATGTGCCAACTAGAAATATTTCCTTCCTAAAATACACCGGCACTTCATCTCCAACTTCGAACTCCTTATGTATCCTCTTTTCATCTTCTCCCTCCTTATACTTCTGGTTCATATCTTCCAATTGTTTCACCTGAGTATGCACTTTCTTCATATTCTCTACAAATTCCTCTGCTTCTACACTCCTCTTATCCTCCTTACTGATGTCTCACAACTCTAATATACCTCTAGGATGAACTCTAGTAACAATCTCAAAAGGTGTCTTTTCGGTACTCCTATTCACTAAATTATTGTAAGCAAACTCTAATTGTGCAAGGACTAAATCACAACCTCCAGTCTTCTCTCCAACCAAACATCTTAGCAAATTCCCCAAACTCCTGTTTACTACCTTTTTCTATCCATCAGTCTATGGGTGAAAAGTAGAACTGAACTTCAAATCTGTCTTTAACTTCTTCCACAGTGTTCTCCAAAAATATCCAACAAACTTTGTATCTCTGTCTGAAACAATACTCCTAGGTAATCCATGCAATCTGACAACTTCCTTGAAAAACAAGTCTACTACATGTATTGCATCTGTTTTCTTCTTACAAGGTATGAAATGTGCCATTTTAGAAAATCTATCCACCACCACAAATATAGAATCGTTACTTATTTTTGTCTTCGACAAACCAAGTATGAAATTCATGTTGATATCTTCCCAAGGTCTCTCTGGAACTATCAAAGGCTTATACAATCCAACATTCTGACTACTCCCTTTTGCAAATTGACAAACTCTGCAACTCTGCACAAGTTTCCCAACATCCTTATGAATTTGCGGCCAAAATTAATTCTCACCAATGCTACTGTCTTATCAATTCCAAAGTGTCTTGCTAATCCTCCACTATGCTTTTCTTTCACCAATTTATCCCTCATTGAACTTCAGGTGATACACAACTGATTACCTCTTAACAGAATATCCTCCTAAATGAAATAATCTAGCCACTAACTCCTATCCTTCAAAACCGGTTCTCTACAAGCTCTCCAAGGTTTTACAAAATCTGGGTCTTCCTCATACAAGTTCTTCAATTCATCATAGCCCAATACCTCCACTCTCATCTCTTCCAGTAAATTCATTCTCCTACTCAAAGCATCAACAACTCTATTTGACTATCCACTCCTATGTTTCAAAACAAAAGCATAACTCTGCAAGAATTCCACCCATCTCTTGTGTCTCTAATTCAACTTACCTTGACTATTCAAATATTGCAATACTTGATGATATGTATACAACACAAACTCCTTAGCAAACAAGTAATGTCTCCACTTCTTTAAGGCTTGAACTATGGCATAAAACTCCTGATCATACATTGAATACCTTCTCCTAGCATCATTCAATTTCTCACTGAAATAAGCTATCGGTCTTCTTCTTGACTTAGTATTGCTCCAATTGCATTTCCACTTGCATCATAGTCTACTTGAAATACCTTATTAAAATTTGGTAAAGCCAACACAGGCTGCTCAATCACCTTCTGTTTCAACAACTCAAAACTTCAATCTGCTCCATATGTCCACCTAAAATCTTTCTTATCTCCTCTCATTGTTTTTTTCATAAGACTGCAAATAGAATTGAAATTCCTAATGAACTTTAAGTAGAAACTAGCCAATCCATGAAATTATCTTACCTCTCCAATGCTTTCTGGTGTAGGCCACTCAAAAATTGCTTTCACCTTCTCAAGATCCATCTTCAGTCCATCCATAGATATCACAAATCCTAGATATACAAATTCTTCCTTCATGAAACTACACGTCTTAATGTTTATCAACAACTGCTCTTCTCTCAACCTCTGCAAAACTTGTCTTATATGCAAAAAATGTTCTTGTCTAGTTTTACTGAAAATCAAGATGTCATCCAAATAAACAATCACAAACTTACCCATGAATCTATTTAGTACCTCATTCATCAACCTCATGAAAGTGCTCAATGCATTTGTTAGTCAAAAAGGCATCACCAACCATTCATACAATCCCTCATTTTTCTTGAATGTTGTCTTCCACTTATCCCCTTCTCTGATTTTGATCTAATGATATCCACTCTTCAAATCTATCTTTGTAAAGTATTTATCTCCACTCAAACAATCCATAATGCCATCCATTTGGGGTAGAGGAAATCTATACTTCACTGTGATTTTGTTTATGTCTCTTGAATCTGTACACATCCTCCATTCTCCATCCTTCTTAGGTGATAGCATAGCAAGTACTACATAAGGACTTAGACTTTCTCTAATCAAACCCTTCCTCAACAATTCTTGTGCTAGTCTATTCAACTCTTCATTCTCTGTAGGTTTCATCTAGTGTGTTGCTTTATTAGGAAACCTAGCTCTAGGAATTAGATCCATGCAATGACTAATACTCCTCACAGGTGGTAATCCATCAGGTACATTATCTGAAATGATCTCCTCATACTTTTTCAGCAACTCCCTTATCTCATCTAGTTGTTCTTCTACATACTTCAAGTCTTCAGCCTTCTTAGGAACCAAGGAATAGCACATGTTCTTATGTCTCAATCCATCTATAAATCTCCTTCCATCAACCAAACAAACTCTAGTACTCGTACAAACCTCAACTTTAGGAACATCTTCCAATGGAAACAAAGTCTTTCTTCCCATTAGCAACAACAGTATATGTGTTCTTCTTTCCATCATGAATAGCCTATCTATCATACTACCAAGGTATTCCCAACAAAACATGGCATACATCCATAGGCATGATATCACACAAAACTTCATCATGATAATTTCCTGTCTTCAATTTCACCAAACATTGTTCACTTACCAATATCTTATGCTCATCTTGAATCCATGCTATCTGATAGGGCTTCAGGTGTTTCAATCTTTCCAACTTAAATTTAGTCACCATCTCTTCTAAAACCAGGTTCTCATAGCTTCCACTGTCAACAATCACTCTACAACATTTACCAGCTACCTTGTATCTGGTCTGAAACAAATTCTTTCTCTGCAATGGCTCCTACTCCATCTCACTTTGACACAATACTCTTTTTTTCACAAACACTTCTCCATCTTTTGGTTTATTAGATGATCTGGCATGAGCTTCCTCAAAAAAGGTTGTTCTTCTACTATTTTCAGTCTTTTTGCTTGTCTCTCCCTGATTGAATTCAAATGCTCTATGTCCTTCTCCACCACACTTAAAACAAGTTCCCTTGAATACTCTTTTCTCCTGTCCTCTATCATCTTTTCTATAACCCTCATGTTGATAACCACCATATCCTCCTCTCTGGTAAGAGTTTCCATCATCTCTACAATATGAACTATCATTCTTACTGACCTCCTTATCTTTGTTTTGATCCACAAAAGAGCCTCTTCCTCCTCCAGTAAAATTTCTTCCTCTCTGAAATCTTCCACCTCTTCCTCTCTGTCTCTACTCATGTCTCTTATTCAGCTTCTCTTCTACTTTTAGGGCCCATTGATATGCCTCCTCCATGCTCAACAACTTGATGAAACTAATCTCATCTTGTATAGATGATCTCAAACCATCCACATATCTAGCTACTTGCTCGGTATCATCCTCTGAATGTCCAAATCTGATATTCAACTTGTAGAACTCCTCAGTATACTCGGTCACACTTGAATCCTTCTACTTAAAATTTTGCAACTTTCAGAACAAACTGATCTGATAATTTGTAGGCATAAACTTTGTCTTTAACTTGTTCACCATCTGATCCCATGATCTTATCTTCTCCTTTCCTCTTCTTTGCCTATCTGTCTGCAAATGTTCCCACCAAAGGGATGCATGTCCTTTCAACTTTGTACAAGAAAATTTTATCTTCTTGTCTTTAGAGGTGCCTTCAAAATCAAAATACTTATCCATCTCTGTTATCCAATCAAGCAATTCATTTGAATCCAACTTACCACTATAGTCTGGTGGATTGAAATGTGGTTTACTATTTGCTCTAGTTAAGGCTCTTATGAACCTTTGTTCTCCCTGATCCAAACCAACTTGATTTTATCCTTCCCTTTCTTCCTGTACTTCTACCTCCTCATCACTCACATCATCAACTAGTTGACCTCTCCTCTGGGCCGTTTCGACTGCATCTAATCTAGCAGCAATTCCTCTCAACATCTCCATCATAGTTGGGTCTGCATTTCCACACGCTCCATTTCCTCTACCATTTCTTCTTCCTGACATCTTTACACAAGTCCTCTACAAATGTAGGTCAAATCCTCAATCTGACACCCCACAAAAAATCTTCAATAGGACTTCACAAACTTCAACAATCTCTCAACGAATGAATCTCACTCTGATACCAATCTAGTGCAACCATGGTAGGAGGCTCCTCAAAGAGAACAATCTAGATCATGCAGCAAGAGTCACACAATAAAAGCAACATAGAATATGGAGGAAAATGCAGGTTCAAACATCCTCATTAACAAAAATCTCAGTTACAATCAACCGACAACATCTGGGCTTACAGATTCAGGTCACAGGCCTAATACAACATGCTCAAATACAATATTCCTATATGCTCCTCAACACGAGTGAAATATTACATATCAGATCTATATTAATCTACTTAATCAACTTCTACCGATCCTAATGATCTATTACAAGCTTTATATCATATCTTCAAATCTAGAATCTTCCATGTCGGCCAAAGATCATTACAATCTTCAATGAAAGAAAATGTAACATGTGCTTGAATAGGTCAGCCTCAAATTTAAATTACTCCTCGGTGAATGCATAGGATGAAGTGTGGACCTATAATTAAGGTCGGGGAAACTCCATGGAACAATTTGAATCACACCATTGAGATCCACAAGTTATAAGAAAGATCCACAAGCGATCAAACTAGTCGTTATTTTAGAAAATTATTCCAGTGCTGGTTCAAGAAACTGCCAATAAATCTTGAAGCAATAACTTGTCGAAAAAAGATCTATTCTCACTCAAATCTTGAAATAAGGAAAATGAACATGGCCATGATGTAAACATAGATCCACAGGGTCTGGTGAGCAAATATGATGAATCCACCAATATGAACTGAGCAAGAACAAAACAAGAACAAAACTAAATGAAAATATTTTTGGTTGATGCAAGATTGCCAAGAACCAAGGATGCTCCTACATCAGATCTATAGGTTACAATTTTAGGATCCAAACCATTAGGCATGAAAAATAATATTGGGAGCTCATGGATTAGAAATCCAAGGGTCTCATTAGACTCTGTTTGGCTGATTTCATTCTCCTAAATGTTCATGAGGAGAAGATTGTTGCTTCTTTGTGGAAGAAACTTGGAGATGTTTATTAGGCTAAATCCTTGGTAAACTATTTATTTCTGAGAAAGAAGATGTATTCTCTGAAAATAGAAGATGGTGGATCCGTGGAAGACCACCTAAATGTCTTTAACATGTTGATTGCTCAACTAGGTTCCATTTGAGACAAGATTGACGAACAGGACCATTGCATTCTCCTATTGTGTTTGTTTCCAGACTCATGGGATCACTTGGTGATGGCTATTAGAATCACAATAACCAATTTCAAGATGGATAAAGTGTTTGCTTCATTGTTATCTAAAGAGATGCAAAGAATGTCTTCCAAGATGGCCAAGGAGGCCCTTGCTATTTGTGGTAGACTGAAGGACAAAGGAAAAAAGAAGGACAAGAAATCTAAGTCAAAGTCTCCAGGTAGATATAAGTCTCTTGTTAAGAAGTCCAAGGAAAAATTTTGGAACTATCGAAAAAGTGTTCACTTTCAAAAAGATTGCAAGAAGGAGAAGAAGAAGAAAAACAAGTCTTTCTTTGATTTTGAATCCAAAAAATCATCCCAAGATGAAGCAAAAGAATTTGTTACAGCCTTGGCAACCCATGCATCAGAAGATGTGTGGTTGATAGATTTGGGTGCATCCTTTCACACGACCTCTCATAGAGGTTGGTTTTTGAAGTATGAAGAGTATGATGGTGGGAAGGTATACCTGGGTTATGACTCTCACTTGAAGATCATTGATCGTGGAAGAGTCAAAATTAGATTTCCTGATGGAAGAGTGAAGGAGATTGATGGTGTCTTACATATCTTGGGTTTGGCATGAAACCTACTTTCTATAACTAAATACAATGATTCAGGAATGTAATTAGTTTTCTCTGGTGGAGGATGCATGATGAAAAGAGGAGCTATGGTGTTGGCTAAGGGTGTTCGAGTTGGCACTCTGTAAAAGCTTGATGCATGCACAGTATAGTGCAATATTTCTTCTAATGTACCAAAGAAGATACCTTTGGGTTCTTCATCATAACCATCAGATCATGCAACAAAGAAGTTTGTTGTAGCTACATTCAATGGTTGTGTATTTTGGGTACCTAAAGGTGCTCATTCCATGGAAATGAAGCTTCCTACAGAGAAGACAATGTTATGGCACCAACGACTCAGTCACATTGGTGAGAAGGGTCTTACAACCCTAAAAAATAAGAGCCTTGTTGAAGGCCTTGATGATTGTAATCTCAAGTTTTACTTTTGTGAACATTATGTTTATGGAAAATAGCATCATGTTTAATTTTACACTAGTTCTCACAAGCCTGCTAGGGTTTTGGACTATGTTCATTCAGATGTGTTTAGTCCTTTGAATGTTCCTTCATTATCAAAATATGTATATTTTGTTTCTTTCATAGATGATTACAATAGAAGGGCATTCATTTATTTTCTTAGGAGTAAAGTTGCAATCTTTAGTCAGTTTAAGGAGTTTAAGGCCTTGGTAGAAAATTAGACTAGCAGAAAGATTAAGTGTTTGAGGATTGACAATGGTGGCAAGTTTGTTTCATAGATTTTGACAAATTCTATAAAAAGCATGGGATTGAAAGACATAAGACAAGTCCCTACACTCCATAGAAAATGGATTTATAGAGAGGATGAATAGAATGTTGATGGAGAGAGCTAGGAGTATGCTGAGTGGTGCTAGCATTGAACAAAATTTTTGGGCTAAAGTGGTAGCCACTGCATGTTATTTGATCAACAGATCTCCCACATTAGTGCTTGTTGGAAAGACACCCATGGATGCATGGTCTAGTAAAAAGCATTCGATGAGACACCTTAGAGTATTTGGTTGTGAAGCTTATGATCATGCTCTAATTGAGATGAGGTCAAAGTTGGAGAACAAGGAAGTTAAGTGTATCACCTATGGTGTTGGTGTGAAAGGGTACAAGCTTTGGGATCTAGAAGCTCAAAGGGTTACCTACAAGAGAAGTATGATTTTCAGAGAGATGAAACCTTCCACTATTGAGCTGCAGTCAGAGAAAGAGGAGAAACATAATAAGGAGGTAGTTCAGATTCCTCTTCCTTTGAAGAAAGATGAACTACGCACTCCTATTGGATCTGATGATGAGGAGATCTCAAGCATCTCAAAAATTTCTGAAGAAGAAGACCCTCAACCTCAGCCATTGAGGAGGTCTACATGACTTAGACGACAATTGAAAAGGTTTGGTTATTCATTATTGGATTTCAGTTGCATTTTTTTCTTGATTGCTAACATTGATGAGGTTGGGACTGTTAGAGAGGCTATGGGTATGAGTGATGTAAATTCCTAGATAAAATCCATGGATGGGGAGATGGTTGCATTAAAGAAAAACAAGACTTGGGATCTTGTACCTTTTCCTATTGGATGTAAACCTATTGGTTGTAAATGGGTTTTCAAGAAAAAGTGTGGTCTTGATGGCAATGTTGAGAAGCATAAGGCACAGTTGGTCACTAAGGGGTTTTCACATATGGAGGGAAATGATTATGGGGAGATATTCTCTCCTTTTGCAAAGCTGACATCTATTTGGTTCTTGTTATCACTTGCAATAGTGTATGACTTAGAAGTGGAATAGATGGATGTGAAGACAATGTTCCTTCATGGTGAATTAGAGGAAGCTATTTGCATGCTACAACTAGATCATTTTGTTGAAAAAGGTAAAGAATTAAATTTGGTTTGCAAATTGAAGAAGTCTCTTTATGGTTTGAAACAGTTTCCTAAAATGTGGTACCAAAAGTTTGATACCTATTTTTTTTCATTGGGATTTCAAATATCTAAATCTGACCATTGTATGTATTAATATAAATCTGATAATGGTCACATTCTCATTATTATTTTATACGTAGATGATATGTTGTTTATTGGGAATGGTAAAATTATGATTTCATATTTGAAGTTTCAATTGTTAGAATAGTTTGAGATGAAAGACATAGGTACAACTAGGTACATTTTGGGAATGGAGATCATGAGAGATAGAGCAAACAAAAATATTTGGCTAAGACAGAGAAAGTATGTGAACTCTATGTTGGAGAGATTCAACATGGTAGATTGTAGACAGTTAGTTTTTCTTGTCATGCAAGGGATGAAGATTTATGTGAATGATTGTCCAACATCTCCTACTGAGATGGAGGACATGACCAGAGTACCATATGTGAGTGCAGTTGGTAGTTTTATGTATGTGATGGTGTGTACAAGACCAGACATTGTCCAAGTAGTGGGAGTCCTTAGTTGTTTTATGACTAATCCTGGATGGGTGCATTGGGATGCAGTTAAGAGAGTGTTCAAATATTTACTTGAGGTACTTCTAAGTATGCCTTGTGTTTTCATGGTTATCCTACTAGACCTCAACATTCTATGAGTATTCTTGGACATGTGGATTTATATTTGATAGGGCATTGACAATAGAAGATCCACCAGTGGTTACGTGTTTATGATATTTGGTGGTGCCAACAGTTGGATGGGTAAGCAATAGGCTATAGTCACATTGTCTATGACAAAAGCAAAGTACACGGTAGCCACTCATACTTGTAAGGAAGCCATTTGTCTTAAGAGATCGTGTTTTGATATTGGTTTAGATGTAGGACAAATTATTGTTTGTTGTGATAGTTAGAGTGTGATTTTCCTAGCAAAGAATCCTACCTTCCATGCCAGAACAAAGCACATCGGTGTTTAGTATAATCATTTTTTTTTGTGATATGGTAGAAGAAGGAAAGGTGACCTTGGAAAAGGTTGACACTTTGGTGAATGTTGTAGATGCACTAATGAAACTAGTGATTATAGAGAAGTTCAGATGGGGTTCAGATTCCATGGGTCGTGCGGCCCTAAGCAGATGATTCCATATGAATCTTGGTAGGTCTTCGATAAGTGGGAGAATGTTGGTATTAAGGTGTCTCAACCTTAGAGTCCTAATATTGATTAATTTAATGTAATATTCTATTTTTTTGTATTATTAAATTTTCTATGTTGTCATGTCATAAATTGGGATCCATCAGCTGGGTGGCATCCCCGTTGGAAGTGAATGGATGACACATCATCATCCCAAGTGAACATAGGAATCCCACTTTGGAATATTTGACTTATGATAGATTCTATGATGCATCATAAGGAATCTTTATGCATGGAGAAATTTTCCACCCAAGTTGGGTTATGATAGGTAAGAGAATCAAATATTTTGGTCAGTTATGATGGATTCTCTTACAAATCCTATGATGGATCTTGTGGCAGATTTATGATAGATTTTATGATAGTTGTAAGCCATCTATCATAGGCTATTATGAGCAATTTTTGGGTGCCCAATCTTGGAGAGAGAATATTGCATGGTATGATGGTTGTAAGGGGTGTAAGGGAATATCGTACATGTATCCAAATACATGTCTATGGTGTGGGATATTGTGCCATGTGTATTTGGAAGCCCATCATCTTCTAGATGCTTCTCTTGGTTTGTATTCTCTATATATTGTATGCCTTGCATTGTAGAATGCATAGTTTGTTTGCAGTCAATGAAGTGTTGCTTGATTCACTCCAGAATAGGTGTTTGCTTCAAAGCACTTGTTGAAGAAATTTTGTACTTGGAGCTGCATTGTAACCTTTATTTCATTTAATATAGTAGTACTATGATTTTGGAGAGTGGGATTTTTTACTTGAAATGGTTTCCCCACGTATATTTGGTGTTTGTTGTTTATGTGTTCTTTTTGTTCTATCTCATTCTTTCTATGTATTTCTCCTTACTGTAACTGTATAAGGTGTTAAAAGGAAAATTCATGTAACTCTCCCTTACTTAGATTAGTGTAGGAAGTTGTTTCCGCTCACTTTTCTTCCTTTCAGAAGCAAGCTCCCAGAGCTTGGCATGCAAGGTTGGATAGGTACTTGATACAACAAGGATTCAATAAAGGTACCATAGATATTAATCTTTATTTCAAAGTTGAAAAAGATCAAATCTTGATTGTGGTTGTCTATGTTGATGATATAATCATTGGAGGAAATGAAAATATGTGTAAGAAATTTGCAAAAGAGATGTAGAAAGAGTTTGAGATGTCTATATTTGGGGAGATGAATTTCTTCCTTAGATTGTAAATCAATTAGATAGAGAAAGGTATATTCATTTCACAATAAAAGTATGTCAAGGAAATGTTGAAGAATTTTGGAACAGAAGATTCTAAACGGGTATGTGCTCATATGGTTACTAGTTGCAAGCTAAGAATGATGAATTTACTAAGGCTGATCAAATCAAGTATTATAAATTAATGATTGGAGGACTGCTATACCTAACTACTACTAGACCAGATACCATGCATGCAGTTTGTCTTGTGGCTAGATTTCAAGAAGATCCTAGAGAGTCACATGTTGCAACAATGAAGAGAATATTCAAATACTTGAAGGGCACTCTAGAACATGGTTTATGGTATCCAAAGGATACTAATTTTTCTTTGAGTTCTTATACAGATAAAAAATGGGTAAGTTGTGTGGATGACATGAAAAGTACAAGTGGTGGTGCATTCTTTCTTAGATGTAGATTGGTGTCTTGGCTAAGCAAGAAGCAAGATTCGGTGACTTTATCTACTGCAGAGGTAGAATATATTGTAGCAGCATCTTGTTGCACACAAGTGTTGTGTATGAGGAAAACCTTAAAGGATATCAAAGTGGTATATGATGAACCAATTTCTATCTTTTTTATTAACATTTCAAATAATCTAGTGATGCACTAAAGGACAAAACATATCTCAATATGGTATCACTTTTTAAGAGAGAAGGTTGCAAAGAATGAGGTGAAGCTTGAGTATGTGCCTACAAAGCATCGGGTTGTTGATATATTCACTAAGGCTCTTCCTAAGGGTACTTTTGAGTATCTCTGGGAGAAGTTAGGGGTTATTATCCCTCCTTTGAACTAGATGCATAAGGATATGCATCATTCTAATGGATCTCAAGAATCATTTATTTTGGACTAATGTTGGAGGCTACCTCTCAGGGGGAGTAAGTAGTGGCTTTTTTGGTTGTTATAGTTAGGGGGAGTTAGTGATGGTGCAATTTGGTGTTTTCCTTTTCCACTCATGTCAAAGGATATGTGTAGTGGTTGTTGGTTGGAACAATTTGGTGTGTACTCATAAGGGGGAGTATGTAGAGTAGTAAAAAGAAAAGGTAGTTGCAGATAAGTTGTTGTCCCTTATAGGTATTTCCTTTGGGGGAGAGATAAAGTATGTAAGTTTAACGTCAAAGGGGGAAAGAGATGCAAATTTGTTACCCTTTTACATTGATGTCAAAGGGGGAAAGAGATACAAATGTGTTACCCTTTTCCACTGATGTCAAAGGGGAGAGAAAATAATGTGAAAAATGATAAATTGTCGAAGGGAGAGAGAGTAAAGTGAATAAGGAATGTATGATGTAAGGGAGAGAAAGTAAAAGAGAAAGAGTTGATATGGAGCAATATGTTGGTGATCATTGGTGATCAGATTTATTATGTTTGTTGTCGGTGGTTTTTCACATCATGTGTTGCCATCAATGACAAAGGGGGATATTGTTGCAAGTATGAGTATTTGGTTTTTTCCATTGATGTCAACAAGCTTATGTTTGCGTTGCCATTGATGTCAACTAGTGATGGATAAGAAGTTGTGATGATTCTTTGATTAGTTTCATTATGTTACCATTAGTAAATTTTATTGGTGTCAACCTCTAGTGTTGCTTTAATAAGCTTCTATTTGTAGATGTTGTTTGGTTGAGTTGTTGTGTCGCATTTGGTTTGGTAATGATGAGGAAGTTGTGAATAGAATCAAAATATGTTTCTAGTGCTTGGTTTCCAAGTGCTTTTGAGAAAATTTGAATAAAAGAGGAAATTGTATGTTGTAAAGTTGTTCTAGCATACAAAGTGGTGTTTTGGTTTTTCTTTGAATTTCTTTTGTGTTGAAGATATGCTTGTACGATTCAAATATGTTGATTAGAGGTGTTCATAAATGTTATATCCAAAATTTCTTGGTTTGGATCATTGTACAAAGAAAGTTGTGTTCACCAGTGTGTGAACTGTGTTTTAGTGATGTCTAGGAGAAATGGTTTTGCTCTGCATTTCTCCATAATTTGGTTTTTGATCTTATGGTTCTGAAAGTGTGCTTATAAGGTTCATATCTACCTTTAGTTGAATTTTTTATGGTTTGGTACTCTACAAGCTGATTTATTGAGTTATAGTGTCTGGAAAATTATTTAAGTAAATAGGGTGAGTTTTTTCTTCAAGTGAATGTTTTTTCTAAAGAATTTGTTGGATTTTAGGGTGTTTGTGGAGATTCTAGAGTTTTTTTAAGTTTTTTTTGTGGTTTTTGAGTCATCTTTGGATTTGAGGAAGTGTGTACTTAAATTTTAATGGTGTTTACAAAATTTCAACTAACCTTGGTTGTTTACACTAATTGTAGATTTGCTTCAGCGATTGTGGAAGTGTGGCATATTGTAAATGTATGATTTGGGCCCAAGTTAAGATGTGGTGTGTTCTTCCTTCATTCCTTTCCACCACGGGAATGTTTTGATGCCAACCTAATTTGAAGTTGCATGATTGAGGTGCATAGCTGACCTTGGAGAATATTTTCAAGGTTAAAGAAGGTATAAATAAGTGTTGTGTTGATGGAGGATTGTGTGTAGTGTATGATACAAAGTGCAGAGTTGTGAAGTGTGAATTTTTGAAGTACAATGCAAACTTTAATGAGCTAGACTACTAGGATTAGTGAGAAGAAGGTTTCTACAATCTTTAGAAAAGCTGCAAATGTATTGGTGATGTTGTGCTAAATGTTTTTGTTGCATTGAGATCAATTTCTCACTGTAACATTCTTCTTTCTTCTCTTCTATAATCTAGTAGTGATTCCTTCTTTCTTTTACGCAACGAGCCCTTTAGCAATGAGCCTATTGTATTCAGTGTTGTAATTACTTTATATTGTAAGCTAATCATCACCATGGTTTTTCCCTTATTGGGTTTTCCATGTAAATCTAGTGTTCTATTGTTTCAATTTATGTTATTTTCTTTCATGCTAAATCATTCTAGTAGATTAAGGGTTAATTAAGGTGATGTGGATCTAAATTTTTATGAGGGTTTTGAATTTTTAATGTACAACTAATTCACCCACACTTTCAGTTGTCTTGTGCATTCAAGAGTAATTAAAGTTAGGATGAATTTTAAATTAGTGGTATTGAGAAAATTTATAGAAAACTAAGCCCCACATCACACCATGGTGAGGCACAAGAAAATCATAAATGTCTTAAATTCTAATTCAAAGGATAAATACATACCATTTACCATAGTTAATTTAAGCCTTTTGCATCTCATGAAAATTTTTCACTAAATTATGTTTGGCCTCAACTAGCCCAACTCACTAAGCCTCGTGAAAAATACCTATTTATCGTATCAAAAATTTAAATTTAAGCATCTATCCCAATTATCCCTTACCGATATTTTCCTAAGGCTCCTTGGTCTCCAATGGCTTCAATGATTGTTCCTCCTAGCCCAGGTCAGTAGAGAATGAACCTTGATCCAAATTGGGTATTCTTCCTCATCTATCTAGCATCTACATTGTGGTTCCCCCTTGCCATCCTATAAAGGGCCATGAGACAACGATTTGGTGAGGCATTTGGGGATTAATTTTGTGCAAAAATCTAAAACATCTATGGTTTCCCAACCTTTGATAGTTCCTTCAATTCCTCCTATAAAGGAAGAAAATGGACCAATATTAGAAAATTCCCTAATTCCCCCTTCACAAGTTGAAGCTTATGTGAGACAAAATAAAAGTGCAAAGGAATAAAATCAAAGATGTCATTCTATTGCCTGTCAAATTAATAAATATAGAAAATCCTCACCTAATAATCCTCCATCCATACAACCAAATTTTGATGAAATACCTCCCACCCATCCATCTTTGTCATCGCTTGAATCCACCCTCACCAAACCATGAATCTGAACCTTATCTTTCCCAACCAAAACAAAGATTAAAAATCTCTCACATGGATGATAGTGCTCACAAATATTTTGATAGCACTAGTATGCAACCAATTGTGATATACTTTGATACTGAATCAAAAGAGTAAAAATAAGATCATAATGAATTATCTCTTATGTTTTCCAAATCAATGAACGTAGATGAGGGAAACCATGATGATCCTCCTAATGTGAGTGACCCACCATGTGTTAAACCCAGTGATTCTCCTTGTATTGCACTTGTTGTAGTTCCTTTAGCCTATTTTCCACCTTCCATTTATGATGAGAAAGATTGGGATGCAGATGATTTTCTATAGATCAGCTCACATGCAGAGTACTATTTATGTCTTGGGGTTTGTTGCTTTCACATAATGATATTTCTCCATAATGTGTTGGTTTCCATGTATTTTTGTTTGTTAGTTTTCTTTGGATGACCCTTGTTTTTCTCAATTGCAAAAGGATACAAAGAGAACAAATTTGTTGTGGCATCCATCTATTTGTATCTTCATTATTCTTTATATCATTAATGTTGTGTTTTTTCTTTTGTTTCCTTTTGGGAATGATGCAAAGCATTGAGACATTTAGGTCTCTTCCATGTTGACCCAAAAGTGTATTGTCTTCGTGTGTCATTTCTCTCTTTTGTTTGTAGTTCTGCAGACATTTGGGGAATGATGTCAATTCTGAGCATGAGTATATTATACATTATCTCTTGTCTATATTGATCCTAGATCTATAGATCTCCTATGTGCTATCTTCATCTTGTTGATTATATGGCTTTTTTTTGGTCCAACCCCTTGTCATGACTTATAATTTTTGGGATTATATCTTTTGGAATAGGGTATCCCAACAAACTCTCATGTCTAATCAAATAACATTTGTATTCTACCTTAAAGGAAATTGCTTCTAGTTGGCATTAGCAATTACTTTAAGATGGGGGCATACATTACATTATTTGCTTCACTTTTTTTCACACAATTGGAACTTTGTGATGTGTTTATGTCATATTGATCATATTTTGTAGTGCCTTATCATAGTTATTTTACAAACAATGAGCTTTTCTTATAATTATTGGTATATTTGACATGAGAACTCACCTAGTGAACATCAAACTTCACTAGCTTATGTTTTTTCTTATTAAGATCACCTAGTGAATGTCAAACTTCACTAACCTATGTTATTTCTTATCAAGATCACCTAGTGAATATCAGACTTCACTAGACTATGATGCCTCTCATGGGTCACTTAGGAAATATCAAACTTTGTTATCCTATGATTCATGAATTCCTTGGGTATGGATCCTAGTAAGAAATATGTGGATCTTTCTAGTTTGTGATGTCATAAAATCTTTTTTCATTTTTACATTGTGTTTGCATTGTGTTTGTATCATGTTTTCATTGTGTTGGCATCATGTTTAGATTGTGTTTTCATCATTTTTGCATTGTGTTTTGTTTTTTTATTATATTTAATTTGTGTCTTCATTGTGTATGCTTCACGTTTGTATCTTTTGTTGCATTTCCTCACATGTGCATGTTCCTTTTTCTTTACAATGGTGTTTCATATGATCTTGAGCTTGGGGGCTAGTGCATCCCCTAGACTCATTATCATCTTACTTCTCCAATTTTTTAACAAAAGAACCCTTCTTGGATTATCCTTAATTTAGTGTGAGCATGATTTTAAGTTCATATTCTCACTTAAGTTGGGGCTAAATTTAGCATCATAAATTATTGAACTTGAAAATTTCACACTAGGTTTAGCCCCCCCTTATGTGCTTGAAGCTAACTATGCTTATAATTTTCCTATTTTATTATTGTTCTCAAAAAATCATAATATAATTGGGAATTAGTATTAATTATTTATTTAATGGTAACAAAAGCCCCAAAATTGGTTTGGTCTATGGCTCCATCACCCTTTACCAACCCATTTTGGACCAAATTTTAATATGTTACTATCGATACTTTTATGTTTGTAAATTTAAATTCATTTATCATCTTTTCACAATTAATTTTGTGGGAAATGAAGAAATGCATATAAACATAAGTCTTTTTCACCATTTGAAACTAGATTGCAATTTGAATTCTAATTGAGCATCCTAAAAAGAATTCAAGAGTAGTCAAGAGAAGAATTAGAAACATTTTTCATCATTCAAGATTCATGAACTAGCAATACATCAATTTTATGAGTAAGATTGTTCATGTTTTATATTCATTTGCTTCATGAGTACTAACACTTTTAGGACTTCCTATTAACAAGAAAACCTTCCTTGTGTGAGATGTGCATCATGACTTCAGTCCATCAAGGAGATTAGATATGAGTGGTAAGTTGTATCACTTGTCATTTATCACTTGTTTTATCCATTTACCTCTTCCCAACTAAGGGTAAGCACTTTTTACATCATCATAGCCACTGTGGAGGTGGAAACACCAAAATAGGGTGTGACTTAGGCAAGCCCCTCTATGGCACAATGATTTCTCCAATTTCTTGTTTACATGTGGAAGATATGAAATGGATTTGGGAGAAGTTCAAAGACCTAATAGTGAGATAAAACATTCAAGTATCCTACTTCAAAAAATTAGGGAAAGGAGAATTATTCATCAATGGGTGAAGTTTTGAAGCTCAATCCAGGAGCGAGGAACCTATAGCATATAACCTACTGAGACATATTCATAGATTTCAAAAAGAAAAATTCTCTAGTTTAGGGAACCACCGCCCTAGACCAGATAGTTTCACCTCCAATTTACATTTCAGGTTCCTCAGTCTTTGCACTATGCTTTTCTATCATCAATTTCTATGTTTCAGTTCTATACTTTTCTAAAACCACATTAGTTTTTTGTAGATCTATAGTTGACCTAGTTTACATTTACACAATCAAATCAATTCAATTTCAAACCAACCTCTCAAACCCCTCAAAAGAGGTACCAAAATCTTGATCTACCATTCTAGCTCTTCCATTAGGATAGTAGCTAAGTGGTCTTATTTGATAATTTTAGTTCCTCTCTAACGTAATATCAGGAAAGGGGTGATTTATACCATAGATCCCTTTTCCCACATCACACAAATTTTCTACCTTCTCCAACATCACCTCCCATATTCTACCATGTCATAAATTAAATGGTACAATACATCAATATTCCTTTTATTCACATAGAAAGTTTGGTTCTTTACCAAACATATGGTGCTCTAAGTGTCACATAAATTTTTAATAGTCATTACATGTATCCCAACGTTGAAAAACTATTAGCCAAATGGATTCCTTATAAGTATGAGTAACTTTCATATACTCCACTTTTCTAGTGGAGAAAGTGACCATATCATGTTAATTATTCATGCAACTAATGACAGCACCAAACATTATGAAAATATATCCACTAGTGGGTCTTCTATTATCAATATCACTAGCCCAATTAGAACCATCATATCTATTAATACAAACTAAACAATAGGTCCCCATAGGATGACCATGATAAAAAAAAATAGATTACTTAGAAGTAGCTCACAAATATCTAAATACCCTCTTCAATAAATCCCAATGTACTTTTCTAGGATCATATATAAATCAACAAAGGATTCCCACTACTTGGGAAATTCTTAGTTGTGTATAGACCATCACATGCATCAAATTTCCTACAACACTATCATAAGTAACTTTTCTCATATCCTCTATCTAACTAAGTTAATTTAAACACTTCTCAATTGATAACTTCATTCCCATTGTAACAAGAACATACAATGGTATATAAGCTACTATGATGAATATCTCCAATAGTGAGTTTACATAATCTATTGTATCTATATATTTTTACTAGCTTTATATCTTCTAATCTCCATCCCCAAGATGTACGTGACTACCTCACAATCCTTAATTTTATATTATATTGCAAGGTGAGACTTTAAATCACAAATTAAACTCATCCCATTACCAAAAAAAACATGTCATCAAAATAATGTGATAGTAATAATATGATCACCATCTATCTTGTAGTAGATTCAATTATCTAAGTTGAATCTTAGAAATTCCAAACTTAACACAAAGAAATCAAATTTTTGGTACAACATCCTAGGATATTTATTTAGACCATGTACAAAGATTTATTTAACTTACAAACCAATTAATTTTTACCATTTTCAATGTAGTGCTCTAAGTGAGACATATAAATCTCTTCCTCTAGATCTTTGCATCCATCTACTCAACCTCAAGATAATACACTACTACAAGTGATAAAATAAATTGAATGGATGTCAATATTTCAACTAGGAAGAAAATATCACCATAATTAGTTCCCTAAAATTTGAAATAAAATTTTATAACCAATATAACCATTTACTTTTCAACACAACCATCTAAACAAATTTTATTCTTGAACACCATTTCTTTCAATAGGTTTATGTCCACTATGGAAAGGTACTAGATCCCATGTGTTATTTTTCTTTAACTTTTTCATTCTTCACTCATGACCTCTTTCCAATATTTTTTATCATCCATACCCATATCCTCCTTTATATTCTTGGCTCATGAATATTAGTAATCAAAGAAAAAATACATCTCCAATTTTAGGGAGTATACCTTTCTAATTATTATGATGTTGAGATTACCTTCTCAAGAGTAGAAGTGGGGGTTCTACATCCTCTTCTAAACTTTTTGAACTATTAGAGATCTCCCCATTTTTAGTTCCATTATGTACTTTAGGTCCAACTTTCTCAACCTTCAGGTTTAGCTAAACCACATCTTTTTCTTTTCTTTTTTTCCTTTTTGGTTTCAATGTAGCAAAAGAATGCTTAAATTATTTAAAGATAAAAATTATTATATATAATAAAAAAATCATATATAGGATTCAAAATATGGTACCCTTTCACACTAATACCATAACTAATGAAGATACACTTACCAACCTCATTCTCCAACTTTGAACTCTTATCCCTAGGCACATGAGCATTATCCTCATAAATAAAAACTCTAAGATGTATACGTGATTTATTTCTCCTTCACCACACCTTCATATATGTCTTCTCAACAAGAGATGATATAGAAGGACTATTAACCAAGTAATGAGCCATAGACACTACTTCTACCTAGAAAAAATTATAAACTATCCAAACTAAACATACTCCTAGTCCTCTCCATTAATGTAAATTGTTCATCCTTTATGTAGCTCCATTCCATTGAGGGGTATACAGAGTTATCTTGTGCCATTCTATAATGTAATCTTTACAAATCCTACCAAAATATACTAAATAAAACTCCCCACTATTATCAATTATGATTTTCAACAAGATCTTTAAACTCTTTAAAATGACTAAAGAATTTAGTTTTAATTTTGATAAAATAATCCCATATCCTTCTATTATAATCATTAATGAAAGATACATAATAGATATATTTAAAACTTAAAAGAATACTTATAAGACCAAAAACATAAAATGTACCAAGTCTAATATCCCAAAAGATTTATGAAAACTAGAATGAAACTGAATATGATATTTCTTTACATAAATGTACTATTGTAAAAATTTAAACTCAATATAACAATCATTCAACACCTCAAAAAGGTTTTTGTTTTCATGGTTTGAAGATCCTTATCACTAGTATGACCAATTCTTTGGTGCAATAGCATTATTTTCTTAGTATTATTTTTTGTTTCCAAAGAATAGGCACCCTTAGGTACCCAAAAAATATGAACATTAAAAGAACTATTGCACTAAATCATGCATAGTCAAGCTGAAATAGAGTGTTGATTTGAACATTCTTAGCTAGAACCATGGCTTCTGAAACCATATTTTACCCTTCACTCAAGATAAAAAACATCAAACCCACATAATTAAATTTACATATAGATAAAAAAAATTGTTGCAAGTATGAGCTAATCTGGTGGCGTTGTCATTAATGTTGTCATTGACGTCAACATAGTTTAGTATGATGCAGATTGTCCATGTATAGCTGAGATGTTGTTGAGATGTTGTGAGTACATGGAGCTATCTTTATGATATTGCATATGTGTTGGTTTGATGAGTCTCCAAGTTCTTTTGAGAAAATTAATAAAGAAGAGAAGTTAGAGTGATGAATGTGTCCAGAATGTGCTCCGCATTTCTTCTGTGTTGATCATGTGCTTGTGTGGATCTGAAGGTTTGGTAATGTTGATCTAGTGGTGATATCTCCTAAGTTTTATCCTCTAGTTTGTTGGTACATGAAAGTTACGTTCACCAGTATGTGAACTGTTCTAGCAAAGTTGGTCTTCTATGGACTGGGAGAAATAGTTTTGCTCCACAGTTCTCTGTTGTTTCAATTCAGATCTTGTGGATCTGGGATATGTCTTGAGAAGGTCTTTTATGTGCTCTGGCAAAGGGGTTTGAAGATTGATGATCTGGAAGTCATGTTTCAATGTTTTAGTGTGAGTCTGTACAGTCTGGATGGACTAGTGAAAAGTGTTCAGTGTTTGAAGTTTGTTACATTTGTTGCAGATGTATCTAGAAAATTCTGAGATGTATTCTAGTGCATAATGAAGTGTGTTGTGGCATCTACATGTCATCTTCTTGTTGGGTAGTATGTACATCAATGATCTTTTGTGTTTTCATTAGGTTTGGATGACCTGGTGTTTACACTTCATTCAAAGAATAAAAATAAATTGAAGAAGCGTGTGGTTGATCCGAGACATTATTTTTGGTCTTGGTTAAATATTTTATTGGTCCACTCTTATTCCTTTCCATCGCGGGAATCTTGATTTTCCGACCTAATTTGAATTTATGAAAAGAGGTAATTGTGGCTGACCTTGGAGAAATTTTCTAAGGTTAAGGATGGTATAAAAGAAATTCAAATTGTGAAGAGTTGTATGATAGTGTGATGCAAAGTGACGAAAGTGAGCCAAAAATTATAAGAGAAAAAGTGTGTGTGTGAGTGAGTTGTGACAACTTTTCTTCATTGTCTGGGATTCCTAAAGGCAGTAAGTGAAAGGTTTATGCAATCCTGTGAATGTGTTAATCGTTGTGGTGGATCTTTTGTTCTCTTTTGTATCTATAGGCAGTGAGCCTCCCTATTGGACAGTGAGTCCTTTCTGTAGGCAGTGAGCCATTGTACTTGGACAGTGAGTCCTCTTCTAGGTAGTGAGCCCTTGGAAGTGAGCTTTTGTTTTATAATCTATATTGTGAGTTAACCCTCACCATGGTTTTTCCCTCATTGGGTTTTCTACGTAAAATTTTGGTGTTCATTGTGTTGATTTGCTTTCTATTATTTGTGTTTCATGCTCTTACTTAATAACATAATAGTGTGGTTGTGGAATTAATAAGTGTTGGAGTTTTAAGTTTGAATTTTGTGACAATTGATTCACCCCCCCTCTTAGTTGTCCTACGCCTATTTAACAATTGGTATCAAAGCCATGGTTCCTTGGTGTAGAGTTTAACTACTTAAGGAAGATCTGATGGTACATAAGTTGGTGATCCCTATGTTCGATAGAACTAACTACAATAATTGGAAGGGAAAAATGAAAGGATATATTATCTCTTTTGGTTTCAAGACCTGGAAGGATATTGAGACAAAGTATACATACCCATCTAGTGGTCTTACTACTACAGATGAGATTTCGGCTTATGAAGAAAATGAGAAGGAAAAGTATGTTATTTGCAGTGGCTTATCCAAAAATGAGTGAGCTAAGGTTTCTTCTTTGGCTACTACATATGAAGTCTGGAAGAAGTTGGAAGACGTGTAGAACCCTAATCCAAATACCTGCAAAACACAAAAAATGAATACATTAGGAGATTAAATGCAAGTAATAACAAGGATTCCCAATGAAATTCATTAACAAAACTCAAAATAGGAATGAAGAGAATAAAATAATGAAAGAACAAGAAAGTAGATTAAATCCTATTGAAAGCAATGCAGACTATTGATCCCATGGGGGAATTGGTGCCAATTTGATGTGAAAATTGGCCCTTTCCCAACTCCAATGATGCAAGCTTGATGAATGTTGATGAATGATGATGGTGATCCACTTTTTTGAATATTCAAGTGTGCTCCATGATGAAAAACCTGCATAACCTAGCTATGGATTCAAAAGTATGGATGAAGATTGCTCTAAATTTGAGTATAGTAAGTTTACTCAATTGGTGGATGCCAAAATGAAGAGATGAGCTCTTTACTTATAGATGAGATTGAAGGATGACTGTCCAAAATTGAACAATGTGGGACTAACATTCATCCAATGGCAAGATGCCACTTGTCAACGTGTGAATGGAGGAAGCTTGAGCACATTTTGGTCAATGTGCAAATTTGAAATTTGAATTTGATGAGATGACATGTTTAGGGGGGTTGAAAGATGAGTTAAATGCCAAGTGGGAGACATGTAAGAGACAATGTAAGAGCTTTAAATGCTTTGTTGGATGGACAAATCCTTTTGGGGGCAGATTTCAAATTTGAGGAATATTCCCACTTAGATGCCTTTTTGAATGAAAATAGATGATTTATAAAACAATTAAATTGATTTTCATGTGCAAGTTGCAAAATCTAGAGGATTTGAGTGATTAGGATTATCATTGATCATGATTTGATTAATTTAAATGATGTTAGTTGCTTTGACCATTTTGACTTAGATTTTAGGATTTAAATAACTCAAAATGAGAAAAGAATGATTTAGACTTAGTTAAATAAATATTTTAGATTTATTTAACCAAAGGGGGTGATGTTAGATTAAATTAGATAAATGTTTGACTTATTTAATTTAATTAGATGAATTTTGTGATTTAATCAAATGATATGGATTATTTAATTAAAAAAAGATAGGAAGATGAAATGGCCTAGCTAATTACACAGAGATAATGATTTAATTAAATCGGGGGATTTATTTAATTAAAAGGGGAATTATGACGAATTTAATCAAATAAAGCTATTCAATTAAATGGTTAGATAGAGGGATGATTCAGGATGAAACGATGTTAGTAGATCAGGATCGAGTGTGCGATATCAATCTATATATTTTCAATGTCTACAACATGTATGAAGGAAATGAAAAAGTGAAACTGACAAAGAAGCTGGTAGTGAAGCGTGGATTTATAAATCTGAAAATGGAAGTGTAAGTGTGGAAAATGTAAATTAAATACAACACAATACACCTCTTAATGAAACATTGTATCAAGATTAAACATGAATTAAACTAATTTAAAACATAGAAAAGCCTAAAAGCATCTCATTGTCTCCTATCTCCAAAGATTTATCAAATTACAAAAGCTCTCAGATTTGTAAGCACTATAACTATTTAAAATGCCTATCTAGAGAATGGAATGGATGCTAAATGATGTGATGTGATGATTTCTAATGAATTCTAGATGATATGGAGCTACCGTAAATGAAGCCTGATGGATGAAATCTACAGTAAAAAGAAACTATGTTGCTGTGATATGAAATCTACTGATGCCATGATGCTATGATGATACTAAAAATGCTAATGCTAAATGATTGCTTGGTTGCTTGAGTACTAATTCCTGCAGAGTAATTTTGCATAAAGGATGATGATTCTCGGATGACTTTGATGCTTCAGAAGGCTGTATATATAGATTTTCGGCAGCACATTTACACAGGGGTAACACAACAGAGGCTGAGATTCAATTTGGAGATTTGAATGGTATGAGATGAGAAGGTGGAGTTGATCATGGAGGATTGTTCCTACCCATGAAAACACCAGGAAAGATGAGAGGAAAGATTTGAGGAAGAAGATTGAGAGGATTTCTTGTAGGTTTGTCCCCGAGGCTCTTCCCGTGAATGACAGTTGCATTAATTAGATTTTGAAAAATCTAATTTTATTGGTGAGTGAATAAAGGGATTAGATTTATGCATTATTTAAATATTTTTGGTTTATTTAAATTAGCAAAAAGAAAGATAAATAATTTAATAAAACAAACTATAGAATTTTTTTATTAAATTAAAATAGAAAGAATGTGATAATTAAATTAAAGATTTTAGGATATCTTTATTTAATTAAGAAGAAATGTGATGAGATAATTAAATAATACCAACTATTGAAGCCGTGTATTTAATTTTAGGATAGAATTGATGGATAAAGTATAGAAGAAATAATAATGATAATAATTAAATAAAACAAAGTATTTAATTTTGTTTATTTAATTAAGAGGAAAATAATGTGATAAAATAGAAGAATTAATGGTGAACTTAATATAAATAAATATTTCTATTTATTTACTAAGTAGATGAATTTAAGATTAATTAATCAAATAAGTCGTATTTAATTAATTAGATTCTCCGGACCATTTTTAGGTGTCTACATTTTGCCCTTCTTTGAAGTGATGTGTTTAGGATTTACTTCAAAGAAAATTTTGTGCTGCTGCTGCTAGTATCGACGAGAAATTTTTCAGAATGCCCCAGACATGTTTTCAGATGATTGATGGATATATGCCCCCTCGGGAGATAAATTAATGAGTTTTTGATTTTTTTTATTTTTTGGAATTTTTCAATTTTTTTATGATTTTTTGATGAGTAAATCTAGATTTAACGAAGATTTGATAAAACAAAATTTATCTCCCGATAATTGATGTAGAAAGTTGTTTTGAATGAGTTTCAATTAATCTCCCCTCTAAAAAATTAAATCAATGTAATAAAAACCCCTTTTTGAAATAACCTATAAAAGGTTAAAAAGGTCTTTTTCAAAATCATTTGTAGATTGTGACTTTTGAAAATTTGAGAGAGAGATTTTGTGCTACGTGGAGCAAGATGTCGATTCCCTTTCACACTCACCGTTTTGATCGTGTTCGACGTCATCAGCAGCCGGCCACGTTCGGACCTCTGGTATGTCCATTATTTTTTTATTTTTTTTTCTTGCATTTTTTATTTTTTAATGTATTTTCGGCTTTTTACAAAAGAAACCTGTTTTAGCGCTTCAACATTCCGTTGTAGCGCATTTTGACTCTGTTGTAGCGCTTCTAGGGTCTGTGTTAGCGCTTTTGATCTTTTAGTGCTTTAAGAGTCTGGTTTAGCGTGTTTCAAGTTTAGGTTGGCGCTTTACAAATTTTAGAGCTTAGGTTAGCTGTTGTAGCGCTTTTCTAAAATAGATTAGCGCGTCAAGAGTTTTAGCACTGAGGATAAATTGTGTAGCACTTTTCTAAAATAGATTAGTGCATCAAGAGTTTTAGCACTGAGGATAAATTGTGTAGTGCTTTTAAGGTCTATTTTAGCGCGTTTCAAGTTTTAGCGCTTTTTCAAAAAACACTAGCGCTTTGACCCAATAAAATGGTGCTTTTGCTAAAATGGCGCTTTGTTTAAATGTAATAGCGCATTTATCTGATGAAATGATGCATTTCTTTGTTTTAGCATGATTTTTCAATCTCATGATAGGTGAGGTTCGATGTTTTGTTGTGATGATAATTACCCTCATGATAGGTGAGGAATAATTAGAATTGATGTACCTCATGATAAACGAGGTTGATTTTGATGTGTTGATGATGACCTCATGATAGGTGAGGTTGATTTGATGCATTGATGATGACCTCATGATAGGTGAGGTTGATTTGATTTGTGCTCATGAAATTTGATTAGAATTGTCACCAAGAGTTGACTTGATTTGATTTGGTATCTTGACATTTATTTGATGATTGATATGAATTTATTGACATTGATTTTTGTTGTGATAATAGGAGCGATTAGGGAACCTCCAGATTCAAGAGTGTTTCCCTTGGACATTTGATCTCATTCCTAGTCTGGCATAGCCTAAGACGGCTATCATCACACGTTTTGGATTGTCTCCTCTTCTTTACATGCCCCATATTAGGATTAATCAGGATTTGTTGACAGCTCTAGCTGAGAGGTGGCATAGTGAGCACAACACCTTTCACCTTCCTATTGGAGAGATGATAGTCACGCCAGAGGATGTTTGGCGGATCCTTTAGCTTCCGATTGTTGGAGATGTTGCCGTATATGATTTGAGAGAGTAGGATGGGACTGATTCTCTTTGTAGAGTGTTCTAGGATGATCGTATTGCAGGAGAGTGGATTCCATGGCGTGATATGGTTGATGCATATGCCACTTTTCTGACAGTACTTGCTGGTTTCATTGGTAGATTCCTTAGTCCTGATCGTAGGTCTAAGGGATTTTCAGTTGGTTGGGGCCAAGTTCTGGAGAGCATGGTTGTTCATGGCACCCATTTCGCTTGGGGCATGTGTTTGCTTGCCCAATTATATCATGATTTACATTCAGTTGTGTATCTCAGTGGTCAAAGTTTATCAGTCGGCGTTACTTTGCTTCAGGTATGGGCATGGGAGCACATAGCTATCACACATCCAATTCCATTTGGATAGAGGCCACTTAGGAGACTTTATGTATTCTGATATTCTGGCAGGTTTACCCAGTCTAAACTGGGTAAGTTAGAGTATTGGAGGAGAGTGATTGATGATATAGAGTCTGTGACATGGCGTCCCTACCTAGATTGTGATAACTGGGATGATGATGATGTTCAGCTACCATTTCTTTGCTAGTTGATGATTCTGATTGGTCATGGTCGTCAGGTTTTAGAGAGATTCTTGATCAGACGTGTCTACAGACAGTATGGGATAGTACAGGGTATGCCCCAGGGTGTCACTCATTATGCTTGTCGGTAGTCAGATATAGCAGATTGGGGGCCTTGTTTGTCATATGCTGCACCAGTTCAGCAGTTTCAGGCTCTACAACCCTTTGTGTGGGATATTCGGCCAGATATTGTCAAGGCTCCTCTTATAGCCGACTATGCTAAGTATTTTGATTTGCATCCATTTCCACACCTGACTATTCCAGATGAGCCTGGCCCATTACATGTTGAGGAGGATGTTCCTGTTGCTCGTGGTCATAGACGGAGGAGAGAGGATGTTGGAGGAGTTGAGGCAGAGGATGTTGATGTGGTTGGTGAGGCAGCAATCGAGCCTGAGGTTGATGTTGGGGTAGAGGAGGATATTGAGGCGGAGGTTGTGGATGTTGGTGGTGATGAGGATGTTGGTGGCGAGAGCAGTGGAGATGAGAGCAACGGAGATGAGGGATTCGATAGTGGAGAGGTTGCAGTTGGATCGAGCCCTGCCTTAGATTTTCCTGGTGAGACCGTGCCTCGTAAGAGGCAAGCTATGGGAGATGTTTCAGTGTAGCTATGGCTAGTAGATCTTCAAGTGCAGTTAGAGACTATTTAGGAGCAGCTTCTCCAGACTCAGGGTTTATTAGAACAGACACAGGCTCAGATGCAGTCATAGGTTGAGTTACATACAGAGACTCTTTTGGGTGTGCAGGCTCAGTTAGTTACAGCTCAGTCATAGATTGTAGCATTGATAGCTGAGAGGGATGTGACTAGATAGATAGTTGGGACATCTCAGTCTCAAGTTACCTTATTGACAGTTGAGAGAGATGTGGCCAGGAAAACAGTCAGGACAGCTCAGGCTCATCTTACTTCATTGACAGCCGAGAGAGATGCTCTCAGGTTTGTAGTAGAGGGTGCTCAAGCTTCAGCTGATAGATTACAGAGACTAGCATATGGTACCTCATTGGTAGATTACATGCGAGAGGTTGCTCGTATTGGTGAGGAGATTGAGTTTTATAGAGCGAGGTATTATGATGCAGTACCCTCTAAGCAAAGAGTGAGCTATACAAGGTCCCATTCTAGTAGGTCATGATCTAGGACCGTTAGTGCAGGTGTTACTCAACCATTAGCCAGAGATCCCAGGGATCCCGGTTCCTCTGGTGGTAGGGGTCCTGATCCTGCTATGCCTACACCATCTGAAGCCAGCAACACATGATTATGTCTATGATGTATTTTGATTATCCTGATGTACAACCATTATTGATTTTTTATCTCTTCATTTTAGACATGATTGTATACTTGACATTGTGATTATGATATATATGAGATGCAGTAGATTCTATGGTCTATTATGTGTTTTATTTGATTTTCCAATGGATGCATTTTCTTTTGATGTTTATATGCTATGTGATGGTTTTATTATCATAATTTTATGCTTTAACTTGATATCGTTCTATCTATGATGCAACTAATGGTAATGTATGGATGCATCGTATATGGACACATGATTTATGATGTACATGGATTTATGATGTGTATGGATATATGATGTGTGTAGATGATATACTATATGTGATGTAAGTGTTACTTATTGGATGAAATTTTGGAATGATACATGTAATAAATTAATGGAATTTATTATCAAATGGATGGATTATATGTGAATATTTGATACAACAAAAGGGTGAATGTGATGATTGTGATGTATTTTAAGTATAATTGAATGATATATGTATGTTGAAATGAGTGAATGATGAAATGATGATTCAAATGTTTTGAATATATGCAAATGATTATGATGATGCAACCTATATGATTATGATGTTGTCAAGTATACTCAGTCTTGTATGAAAAAAGATAATTTATTTAAGGAATGATTCACCAATTTATTTTGTAACAAATACTCTGCAGATATGTCACTATTATGGATGCACTCTACTTTTATTATGCAAACCTATATGTTGGTATAGGCATTTTAACAATACTTTTGTGCTTTTTTTTATCATCATTGAGCTTTAAAATGTTGAAAGTGAGTACAAGCATCAATGGTATAATATAAACCGATGATGAACTGAGTACTACTTTCATGATTTTTGATATTGCAAGCTAACACAAGCATCGAGGTATAGTTAAACCAAGATGACCTGAGCATTTCTTGCGTAAACAAACAAGAATTAACCACTTTCCTATGTGAATTGGAATGTCATCCATGATACTTTGTAGAGCATTTCCCATGACGATTCACACAGTAATTATGATTAATTCACAAACAGCAGACAAAGAAAATATCATTCTCCTTCCTAGCTTCTCTAGTTCAATACATCATTGAGTTGCTCCAAAGAAATGATAATAATGATCAAAATTACAACATATCTTTCATTTGCTTATAGTATTCAATCATTATTCAAATTAGATCATCCATCCTGATTTTATGATGTTTTTGTGTTTTCAAGATTTTGGATCAAACTAACCTAAAGACCTATTCTAGGGGCCTCGGGGATTGATCAAAGATTAGCCTTGCCTACGTTATAGACGCAAAGACCACGTAGTTTGATTGGCACAAACTCGTGCTTTTTTTTTGGATTTTTGATATTGACATGTTTGACTTGTTTTTGGATTTTCCGATATGATATGGATGCCCAATGTGTTTCTGATGGTGATTGATGATTCATGTTGGGTTGTGTTTTGATTGCTCTTTTTGTTGCTTTTTGTCCATTTTGTGAAGCTCAAGATTTATTGCCCCTATTTAGGTTGAGATGTTGCCCCCAGGCCAGGGTGAGACATGACCATGTGATATGATATGATAATGGATGTAAAATGATGCTGGAAGTAACGACCATGACATGAGTCCAAATAGATGGGAAAGCTGGTTTTTAAATCCCAAATAGCACCTGTTTCCAGGTCTTCACTATATGTTTTTATTGCACCTTTTCATTTTTATTTTTATTTTTATTTTTTTATATTTTTCTATTTTTCTAATTTTTTTGTATTTTTCTGTCTTTTTTTTTATTTTTTTGTATTTTTTTGTCACCAGGATGCCTGTTTGCCAGGTTTTCATCAAGGTATGCATTTCCAGAAAATAATTCATGCACTAAGTGATTTAGGTATAGAATTTCCTGAGATGGACATTGTTGATAGGTTCATCAAATAGATCCCCTTCAGGTGTAGACAATTGATATGCTCTTGAGCCATACACTGATATGATAAGAAAGGGACCTAACCAATTAGGTTCAAATTTCCCTTTCTTTTCTCTATCTTGCTGATTTTTAGAGTTTTCCTTTAGAACCAAGTCACCAACTTGAAAAATTCTAGGTTTTACCTTGTGATTATAACTCCTTGACATTCTTTGTTGGTAGGATTTCAAATGATTTATTGCTTGTTGACATCATTCATCTAGTAATTCTAGCTCTTGTAGCCATGAAATTCTGTAATCCTCATCTGCTATGAGACCTTTTAGTGATACACAGAGTGATGGTATTTCTATCTCAATTGGTAGAATGGCCTCTGATCCATACACCAAGGCATATGGTGTAGCTCCTGTTGGTGTTCTAATGCTGGTTCTGTAGGCCCATAATGCAGGATTTAACTGAACATTCCAATCACGTCCACCATCGTCTACTGTCTTCTTTAGTATTTTCAAGATTGTCTTGTTTGAGGCTTCTGCTTGTCTGTTTCCCTATGGATAGTATGGTGTTGAAAAACGAAGTTGAATATGGAATTGTTCACATAATTCTTGGATGTCCTAATTTTTAAAAGGCCTTCCATTGTCTAAAATAATGGATTGAGGTATCCCATATCGATAGATGAGATAGTTGAGTATAAAAGATGAAATATGTTTTCCAGTGACAGTTGTCAATGGTACTGCTTCTATCCATTTTGTGAAATACTATGTTGTTGTGATGATGAACTTGTGGCCATTTGATGAAGAAGGATGTATTTTCCCCACTAGGTCCAGTCCCCATTGACAAAAGGGCCATGTGGATGTGAATGGTTGTAATTATTGCACCGGCGCATGAATTAGATTACCATGAATCTGACATTTTTGACATCTTTTAACATATTGATATGCTTCCTTCTCCATATTTGGCCAGTAATACCCTAAATGGAGGAGTTTCTTAGCTAGGGTTAGCCCACTTGAATGAGTCCCACAATACCTTCATGGACCTCTCATAAGGATTTTTCAAATTCGTGATGCTCCAGACACCGAAGAAGAGTACCATCTAAACCTCGACGGTAAAGGATGTCAGCGATTAATGTATGTCTTGCTGATTGACAGATAAAGTTACATTTTTTCTTTCTAGAGAGGTCAAGAGGAAGAATGTTGTCTTTGAGGTAAGTATAGATCTCTCCATATTGTGAGGGTTGAATGTTGGGTATGTGGCATATGGTCTATGAATCGGGGTTATCGTATGCAGGACTAGATACTTGTTCAACCATAAACTCATATCGACCTTTCTTTTCTGATAATTGCAAAAGGGATGCAATTGTTGCCATGGCATCTACAGCTTTGTTTTCTGCCCATGGTATTTGTTCGAACTTGATATCCATGAAGTATTTCTTTAAATCATCTATCACTTGCTTATAAGGCATGAGCTTCTCATCTTTTGTTTGATACTCATTATTTACTTGATAAATGACAAGTTGTGAGTCCCCATACACTTGCATTTATGTGATTTTCCATTCAATAGCTATTTTGATGCCTATAATCAATGCTTCATATTCAGCTATATTGTTTGTGCATGGAAACATTAACCGATAAGATCTGGGAATAGTGTGTCCTTGAGGTGTGACAAATAGAATTCATGCCCCCGCTCCTCTCTATGTATATGATCCATCAAAGTATAGTCTCCATTGTTGAGTTGTAATATTCATGATGTTAGCATCTGGAAATTCAATGTGCATTGGATGACGATCTTGTAATGGAGCTTTAGCTAGTTGATCTGCTATTACCTATCCTTTGATGGCTCTCCTATCAACATATTGGATATCAAACTCACTCAATATCATGACCCATTTTGCAAGTCTTCTTGTTAGTACAGCTTTACTGAGTAAGTATTTTAATGGGTCTATTTTTGCTATGAGCCTGACTGTGTGAGTCAACATGTAGTGTCAAAATTGTTGAGTTGCAAATACTACTGCTAAACAAGCTTTTTCTATGAATGTATATTTTATTTCATATCCGTTGAGAGTCCTACTGATGTAGTAAACTGCTTGTTCTTTTCCTTCAGAATCCTCTTGTGCTAATAAAGCTCCTAAAGATATTTCAGTTGTTGCAATATATAGTAATAGTGGTCTTTCTACTATGGGTGGCATGAGTATCAGAGGTGTCACCAAATATTGCTTTATCTGGTCAAAAGTTGTTTCACAGTTATGATCCCATTTGAATGAAACATTTTTATGAAGTAGATGATTAAATGGATGACTCTTATCTGCTAGCTGGGAGATAAATATCCTGATGGATTGTAACTTGCCTTGTAGGGACCTTAATTGACTGATATTTTTAGGTGGTGGCATCTCCATGATTGCTTTAACTTTAGCTGGATCCACTTCAATACCTTTTTCTGAAACTATGTAACTAAGAAGTTTTGTTGAAGTCACCCCAAAGATACACTTCTTTGGGTTCAATCTTACATCGAATTTTTCTAGTCTAGTGAAGATCTTATCAAGTATTTCCAGATGTCCTTCCCTAGTGTGTGATTTTGCTAAGATTTCATCCACATAATCTTCCATGAAAGTATGCATCATATCATGAAAAATTGTGGTCATTGCTCACTGATATGTTGCACCTACATTTTTCAATCCAAAAGGCATGACATTCCAACAGAATGTTCCCCAAGGGCAAGTGAATGCATCTTTTCTTGATCCTCAGGTGCTATTTTGATTTGATTGTATCCTGAGAAGCCATCCATTATAGATAACATGGCATGTCCTGCTATTAGATCAACAATTATGTCAATGCTAGGAAAAGGAAAATCATCCTTTGGGCATGCCTTGTTTAAATCTCTAAAATTTGTGCATATTATGATGCTATGATCAGGTTTAGATACTAGCAAAATGTTTGAGATCCATTATGCATAATCTATGGATCTGATAAAGCCTGCATCTAATAATTTTTTTAGTTCAGCTTTAACCAAAAGGGCGATGTGGGGGTGCATCTTTCTCAATTTTTGCTTGACTAGTTTGATTCCCTTTGGTAGCGATAAATGATGCATTAGAAGTTGTGGATCCAATCCTGGGATGTCTGAATAAGACCATGCAAAAATTATTTGTTGTTGCTCAAAGAATCTAGTGAATGTCAGTTTTTCCTGTTCTGTCATGGATGCTGCTAGATGTAAGATCCTTGCTTCTTCAGATGTTCCCAGATTTATAGACTATGTTGGCTCTACCAGTACTGATGATCTGTCATGGTAGTGTTCTAGGAGAGTGTCAAATCTTTCATCCTTCAGTGCCTCAGAATGGTTTTCGCTGTTGGATACGTTCTTTATTTTTCTCTTTTCAAAATCTAATGTTGCCTCAGAGAGGTTTTCATCATTAGATTTATTTGTCTTGTTATCATTTTTGCAACTGAAAGATTTGGCACCCTCCTGATGTAAAGTATCGATATGAGTGTTATGGATAGTACTTGTATCAGTTCTGTCATAGCATAGATAATTTATGATGGCGTCATCGTTTGAAAAGACTGGTATAAGACTAGGTTAGATGGGTTGCCAGTCAAGGTGTATTAATGGTAACAAGTCATCAGATTGAACAAGGTCAACTGTTGTAAGTGTCATGATAGCTAGGTGGTCAAAATTATTTGTAGGATGTTCAAGGTTTATGACGGTACTCACCTCCAAGTTTTCTGACTCACTCAATGTCTGATTGTCCTCGCTTGAGTCATCAATATTTGTTGATCCCATAACAAATGTTCTAATTCCTGAACCTTGTCCCTCCTCTCGTAAGGATGTATATGTTTGGATAATATCAATCTCTTTATCAGTATATGATGTAGTAGATAGATGATCCCATTCATATTCATTTGAGTCTGTGTCAGAGCCATCTCTCATTTGTAGTATCCTTTTCACTGCCTTTTGGGTTTCTTCTTCTTTTTGCTCAGTTATGTAGCCTAATCCTGTTTTGTCTTTAGGCTGTAATGTGAGAGGCTGAATGGGTTCAATAATACCATCCTTTCTCTTGCCAATTGGTCCTTGACCTTTGTAACCCATTTTCTCTAAAATGGAAATTCCTTTTCCATACTGATCTGTTTTGATGCTGACGTTTGCTGATGTTGATGCTTCCTCGTCTTTGTATAGCCAACTGAGAATGGCTTTGTCTTCGGACTCCTCTTCGAGTGTGCTTGCTTTTATGAACCTTTCATTTAGAGTTGCGATGGGTTGTGATGATCTTGGATATTTTAATATTGGTTGTCCATATGTTTTTGGTGAGGGGAGTAACTGTGATAGGCACAAAGATTGCTCAAGAGAATATTCTCCAACACCCTTTTCCTTTATTTGAACCTTTTCTGAAAGTTGTTGTGATAATTCATTTATAGGACCTTTGGCTTTTAATGTGTCTGTGACAGTTATTTCTTTTTCCAGATTCTTTTTCTCAACCCATTTAGATATAAAATTTTGTTGGCTATCCATAGTAGACGAATTAGAAGTATTGACTTCTCGGTTATGAGGTATCAGATTCTCTTGAGTTTCTTTCAACATGCTGCAAATTTGTGGATTGTTGTTGTCAGCTGATATGGTGACTTATTGTCCATTCACTAGAAATTTTAGACATTGATGGTATGTTGAAGGTACTGCTTACATGTCATGGATCCATGGACGACCCAATAGTATGGTGTATGTTAGATCTTTGTCTAACACTTGACAAACAATGTTTTTGACAATCGGTCCTACCTAGATTGGAAGTATGATAAGTCCTCTGGAAGACCTTTCCTCTTCATCATATGCCTTTATCGTTATTTTTCTCTTGGTGTCAATGGCATTGTTAGAATAGCCTAGTGCATGAATTAGTTTCAAGGTACAAATATTTAGACCAGCTCCTCCATCTATCAGAACACGTTTAACACGATGTTTATGGATGAGAACTTCGATATGCAAGGTTGCATTGTGTGGGTGATGTATAGATACATCATCTTGTTTAGAGAATGATAGACAATGAGGTATGGTGAGATGTCCCACCATGGCTTGGAATTGACAAACATCCAAATTATTAGGAACTGTTGTAGCAATGAGAGCTTGTTCTAAAACTTCCTTGTGTGATGGTGAAATTTTGAGAAGTTCTAAAATGGATATTTACGCGGGTATCTTTTATAATTGGTCAATGATATTGTATTGATGTGATGGGGGAGCATTATTTTTGGAGGAAATTCCTTTCAGTATTACCCTAGATTGTCCCCATGTTGTTATATTGACTTGTGGATGATCTTGTGTTTCCCTTATTTTTAAAACATTGATTTGATTATCAAATGTTCCAGCACTTGTCCTCATATTCAGGGATTCAATGTTATTGTGTTTGTGTTATCCTTTTGGGTGTCAATGTCATTTTTCTCTACCTCAGAAAGGCAAAGAATGGTGGTGTCATAGACATAGTTTATACTTTTTCCCTTACCACTAGAAGAAGAAGGCTCTCCTTTTTCATAGTTGGGTAATGGATTGATAAATGCACTGTGATCATTGTTTGTCTAAGGCCCTTCAACAAACACATTCTTGGCTTCGATCAAGACTTGTATTAGGTGTTTTAGTTACATATAGTTGTTTGTCTTATGTCCTATTTTTATGGAAATTACAATAATCTGCATCATTCCACCATGATGGTTTTACCTTTGGCTCCCAGTTTCGAGCTTCTGGTAAAGTAATAAGTTTGTTCGCAATGAGTTCTTTCATTGCCAATTCTAATGTTTGTCCTAATGGGGTCTGTTGATTTGATTTCCTTTGGTATGACGGTCATGATTCTCCATTGTTGGTGTTGTTGTTTTGGATAGTGCCCTGGTTGTTGTTTTGGTTTTCATTTTGGTTTGCTTTGATAGTTGATGCTGTCAAATTGAATACTGGTTTTACATTGTCAGTTGTAGGTTCATTATTTCCAGTATTTCTATTTTTCTGCTAAAATTTTGGCTTGTCATTGTTTCCATAGTGATTTGCATTGTTGGATGTTTCACTACAATGCTTGATCACTCCTCATTTGGCTAGGGATTTTTCGATTTTGAGCCCATTCTCAATTACTTTTTCGAATGTTGATGGACATTGTAATTCAAGTCGATAACTCATTTGATCATTTAAGTTGTTTATAAATAATTCAATCTTCTCCTCTTCAGGTATAGATCGAGGATACCTAGTGAACAACTTTCTCCATCATTGTAAGAATGATAAAAATGTCTCACCATTTTTCTATTTTAGATTATAGAGATCCTTTATGGCTATGTCATGTGTCATGTTGAAAGAGAATTGAGAGATGAATTTGTTAACCAATTCTTCAAAGGATCTGATCCCTGGTTGTAATTTTGAGAACCATTCCATGTAATGGGCTCCCAAACTCCTAGGAAATAACCTCATGAGGTATGTATCTTCTTGCACAAATTCAGGCTCATTGTTCTAAATTCTCGTACATGGTCAATTGGGTCTGATTTTCCATTGTATTTGTCGTACTTAGGAAACTCACAATGTCTTGGGAAGGGTATCATATCCACACATGGATGAAAAGGGTAAGGACAAATGTCCTTTAATAAATATGTTTTTGTGGTTCCTGTTTGCATGTTTTGAATTTGTTGTTGTAGAATTTGCATTTGAGTTGTTAAAGCTACTACTTGATTTGTATCCTGGGTATGGTTTGGTTCCGTCTCATTAGTTCTAGGTGTTTCCTTCAACCGGTTGATGTCAAAATCTTTCGAAAGTTTGGCATCTAACTCTGCTAACATTAAGAGGTATTTCTCCATGTCTTGTTCTAAGACCTTTTGCATAAATTTATGAAAATTTGGGTCTTGTTGCATGTGTTGTATATCCTCTTATGTTATTTCGTTGTTCTCATCTTGTTGGTATCAAAAAAAAGGGTTCTCTTCAACCATGTTTAGATTTTTAGTTTCCTTTTCTCTGAGTTTTTTCCTTTGCAACCTTGTTAAGATTGGCATACAAGTTTTTGTTGTTTTCCCTTACTAAACTTAGATCTTCTATGTGGTGTTAGTGTCAATTTGATTTTTTTTTTTTAAGAAGCCAAAAAAGAATGATGTATTCTATTGACGAGGCTAACTTAAAATTCCTGATTACTGAGTCTTTTTGTCTCGTGATGGTAGGATGTCAAAAATCCTGTTGAGGAAACTTGACTCACTAATCCAGGATTTGTTTTGATAATTTGGACACTTTGTATTTTGCAAGATCTGGTTTTTGTGTAAAACAATTTTAACTTGTAAGAACCTACTTTGTTTCACAATGTTAGGATACTGTCTAGTCTATAAAATCTTTCTGACTGGTAAAATATTATGTTTCTGTTGTTGGTCTATCTAACGGTTGTTCTGAAAGTTTCTATAGATGTGCTAATACAGAGGGAAGAAGCGCTAAAACAGAGCTTATAAGCGCTAAAACAAAGCATAGAAATGCTAAAATAGAGAGAAAAAGCGCTATAACATACGGCAGAAGTGCTAAAACAGAGTTCAGAAGTGCTATGTTTTTCTGTGGAAGCGCTAAAATAGAGATCAAAAGTGTTAGAATGTTGGATACTAGAATTTCCTGGCAGTTTGGTTTGTTGGATAGAAGCACTATGAGATTGTTCAGAAGCACTAAAACAAAGGGTTGAAGTGCTAAAACAGATTGTTGAAGCACTAAAACAGAGGGTTGAAGCGCTATAGTTTGTTTCAGAAGCACTATAGTTTCTGTTTAACTATAAGGTTTCCAAAGTTTTGTCTACTGTAAGAACTAATCTGGTATAGTGGAGTATTCTATGGCAGGTTGTGGAATGGACGATTGTTGAATACGATGACTATGGTTGAATTCCTGTGAAAGAGCGTTTCTTTGAATATAGGCTTTTGAAGTCAAAGGTTCTATAGCATAATCATCAGTGTAACCCCTATCTAAATTATGGAACCTATGGAGGAATGTTCTATGATGAAGCAAAGTTTTCCTATTTTGATACAAGAAACGTCATCTTTGCAAAATATGTTTGTAACTAAGTGTTTTTTTGGGTTTTTTAATTCTCTTGGCCAAAGATTTTTTGACAAACTTAGTGGTTTTCCAATCTCTAATCATGTATGATTTTTTATTTTTCAGGATGATCTTTTATCTGAATTTTAATGAACACAACACTCAAATGAAGACAGTTGTTTTTAAGAGTTGCAATCTAAATAGATAGTGTATCTTCAAAAGAACCACGCATGGTCCTATTTTCACTGGTTTGATAACAAAAATGCACTTCAGATAGACTCACTCTCAATAGTCAAAAGTTCAACGTTATACTCAACAGCCCACAGCATAAAATTGTGTCGACTCACACAGCCATGTCACCCCCTAGAGGGCGCCCATTTTTTTGTCTTTTCCAAGTGCGTACTCAGAGTGACGGAAGTGGATATCGGATCCCCTGAGCAAACAGTCCTTGGAAATTATATGGTGAGTGTCTTGGGGGCAGATTCTTCCCTCCCCTTGCACTGCAAGTATTACAATGTCTAGTTACTTACTCAACTGGATACTACACTAGGTTCTTAAAAAGGGTTTCCATTCAGAGTGGCAATAATAGACTCCCTTAGGAGACCTCCCAACCTTTAAAACAAAGGTTTTAGGGATAGTTATCTTGCACACTTCTGAAAAAAGTGGGTTTCCCCAAATTTTCTTTAAATTTTATAGTGGGGTGGAAAAACCTGGCTTTGGTTTGAGCCCACTTAGGTCATTCCCATAGGGTGAGTACTTTTTCCCACTACGACGGGCCTTCTAAAGGATGTAATAAAACTTGAAGAATGCATAAAAAGGATGAGTCTGGCTTTTTGGATCACCCAATTAAGGGGAGAGCATATGCCTATCAACCATTCAAACATAGAAACCACTTGTTCAAATTTTAAAGCCCAAAGGAGAAAATTTCTAGTCTATGTGAAGATGTTGCTTCACAGTGAAGATGTTGCTTCACAAAAAGACATGATGTTCATTTTTAAAATCCCAATTTTTCAAAGTTTGATGACTACCCTAGTTTGATAAATTTTAGTCTAATTTGAAAATGTGAATATTCTAGGATTGATCCATTTCAAACCAACTGAAGAAAAGAAATCTACTAGCCGCGGACACATCGGATCCAGAAAATGAGTTACACAGAAGCGCTATGATAGTGATCAAAAGTGCTATAAAAATAGACAGAAGCACTATAGAAATTTCCAGAAGTGTTATAGAAATTGACAGAAGCACTAGACAAATAGACAGAAGTGCTATAGAAATTGATAGAAGTGCTAAAACAGATAATGAATATTACTACCGGTCTGTGTTGGATTGTGAATTAAAGCGCTAAAATAGTCACGCAAAGCGCTATACTTTTCTCCAGAAGCGCTAAAACAGTCCTCAGAAGTGCTATATTTTTTGTCAAAAAGTGCTAGAATAGTCCTCAGAAATGCTATAGAATCCTCCGAATGCGCTAAAATGGATCACGCCAGACTCTTGTACGAAAACTTTCTAGAAAAACTTGTTAAAACTTGGGGTACAGCCCCACGGTGGGTGCCATAATGTAAGTGTGGAAAATGTAAACTAAATACAATACAATACACCTCTTAATGAAACATTGTATCAAGATTAAACATGAATTAAACTAATTTAAAACACAGAAAAGCCTGAAAGCATCTCATTGTCTCCTATCTCCAAAGATTTATCAAATTACAAAAGCTCTCATATTTGTAAGCACCGTAACTATTTAAAATGCCTATCTAGAGAATGGAATGGATGCTAAATGTTGTGATGTGATGATTTCTAATGAATTCTAGATGATATAGAGCTACCGTAAATGAAGCCTGATGGATGAAATCTACAGTAAAAGAAAACTATGCTGTCATGATATGAAATCCACTGATGCCTTGATGCTATGATGATACTAAAAATGCTAATGCTAAATGATTGCTTGGTTGCTTGAGTACTAATTCCTGCAGTGTAAGTTTTCATAAAGGATGATGATTCTCGGATGATTTTGATGCTTCAGAAGGCTGTATATATAGGTTTTCGGTAGCACATTTGCACAGGGGTAACACAACAGAGGCTGAGATTCAATCTAGAGATTTGAATGGTATGAGATGAGAAGGTGGAGCTGATCATGGAGGATTGTTCCTACCCATGAAAACACCAGGAAAGATGAGAGGAAAGATTTGAGGAAGAAGATTGAGAGGATTTCCTGCAGGTTTGTCCTTGAGGCTCTTCCCGTGAATGACAGATGCATTAATTAGATTTTGAAAAATCTAATTTTATTGGTGAGTGAATAAAGGGATTAGATTTATGCATTATTTAAATATTTTTGGTTTATTTAAATTAGCAAAAAGAAAGATAAATAATTTAATAAAACAAACTATAGAAGTTGTTTATTAAATTAAAATAGAAAGAATGTGATAATTAAATTAAAGATTTTAGGATATCTTTATTTAATTAAGAAGAAATGTGATGAGATAATTAAATAATACCAACTATTGAAGCTGTGTATTTAATTTTAGGATAGAATTGATGGATAAAGTATAGAAGAAATAATATGATAATAATAAAAAAACAAAGTATTTAATTTTGTTTATTTAATTAAGAGAAAAAAATAATGTGATAAAATAGAAGAATTAATAGTGAACTTAATATAAATAAATATTTCTATTTATTTACTAAGTAGATGAATTTAATATTAATTAATCAAATAAGTCGTATTTAATTAATTAGATTCTCCAGACCATTTTTAGGTGTCTACATTTTGCCCCTCTTTGAAGTGATGTGTTTACGCATTGCTTCAAAGAAAATTTTGTGCTGCTATTGCTAGTATCAACGAGAAATTTTTCAGAATGCCCCAGACATGTTTTCAAGTGATTGATGGATATATGCCCCCTCGGGAGATAAATTAATGAATTTTTGATTTTTTTGATTTTTTGGAATTTTTCAATTTTTTTATGATTTTCTGATGAGTAAATATAGATTTAATGAAGATTTGATAAAATAAAATTTATCTCCTGATAATTGATGTAGAAAGTTGTTCTAAATGAGTTTCAATTAATCTCCCCTCTAAAAAATTAAATCAATGTAATAAAAACCCCTTTTTGAAATAACCTATAAAAGGTTAAAAAGGTCTTTTTCAAAATCATTTGTACATTGTGACTTTTGAAAATTTGAGAGAGAGATTTTGTGCTACGTGGAGCAAGATGTCGATTCCCCTTCACACTCACCGTTTTGATCGTGTTCGACGTCATCAACGGCCGGCCGTATTCGGACCTCCAGTATGTCCATTATTTTATTTTTTTCATGCATTTTTTATTTTTTAATGTATTTTCAACTTTTTACAAAAGAAACCTATTTTAGCACTTCAACATTCCGGTGTAGTGCATTTTGACTCCGTTGTAACGCTTCTAGGGTCTGTGTTAGCGCTTTTGATCTTTAAGCGCTTTAAGAGTCAGTTTTAACGCATTTCAAGTTTAGGTTGGCGCTTTACGAATTTTAGTGCTTAGGTTAGCCGTTGTAGTGCTTTTCTAAAATAGATTAGCACGTCAAGAGTTTTAGCGTTGAGGATAAATTGTGTAGCGCTTTTAAGGTCTGTTTTAGTGCGTTTCAAGTTTTAGCACTTTTTCAAAAAATAGTAGCGCTTTGACCCGATAAAATGGCACTTTTGCTAAAATGGCACTTTGTTTAAATGTAATAGCGCTTTTATCTGATGAAATGATGCATTTCTTTGTTTTAGCATGATTTTTTGATCTCATGATAGGTGAGGTTCGATGTTTTGTTGTGATAATAATTACCCTCATGATAGGTGAGGAATAATTAGAATTGATGTACCTCATGATAATCGAGGTTGATTTTGATGTGTTGATGATGATAATTACCCTCATGATAGGTGAGGAATAATTAGAATTGATGTACCTCATGATAAACGAGGTTGATTTTGATGTGTTGATGATGACCTCATGATAGGCGAGGTTGATTTGATGCATTGATGATGACCTCATGATAGGTGACGTTGAAATATAAGTTGTACTATGTTAAAGAAGAAGAAAGAATTTCTGATGATGAATCTAAGAATGAAGTTGATGATAGTGAATGCTTATTCTTAGCTTTGGAAAGTAAATTTGTAACCACTATAGACACCAAAAAAATGTCCTCTTATGATACCTTGTCACAACATTGCATCATGTAGACATCTTGTAGTATGTTTTGCTCTAGGTACCCATGTCATCATCTAATTAGTTAAATAAATCATATTTATTTGATTAATTTGATTTATTCTCTTCCTATGCATAATTCATCCATTTCTCTAATGTTAATTAAATAATGTATATTATTTAATTAATTAAATCATTTCCATCCATTCCTCTAATGTTAATTAAATAATTTATATTATTTAATTAATTAAATCATTTCTATTAATTCTTCTAATGTTAATTAAATAATTTATATTATTTAATTGATGAAATCATAAATTCAACATTAATTAAATAAATCAAATATTTATTTAATTAATAAAATCTCAAAAATATCTTCTTGCTTTCTTTCCAAAATCTAAACTCATGTGTATCTAATTAATTTATTTAATTAGATAATTCATCAATTATCCTTCTCATCTTTTTCAAGATTTATTTCCTTTAAAAGAGAATCAAAATCTTTCTATCTTTTCACATCTTGTCTTATCTTGTTTTAATTCCTTTAAAACAATAAATCAAAATATTTCTATCTTTTGAAAATCTTATCTCATCTCATTGTATTTCCTCTTTTGTCAAAAATCAAATCCTTATCAATCTTATCAAATCTTATCTCTATCCACATAGAAAATCTATAAATCTAACCTTTCACAGGCCATTTGTATCGAATCTTCAGACATCCTTATGCTTTCAAAATCATTCTTCTATCTTCCATCCATCTCTAATCTATCATCTTCATCAGGTCATTATGCTGCAGAACTGAGCAACCAACATTCTTCCAACAATCAACCTTCAAAATCTTGCATTCTTATGTAGGTGGAGAAGAGCCATGGAGATCAATCAAATCTAAGTTTGAAAGTCGGTTTGCATGTTCTTCATTTATTTTCATTTTCATTCTAGTTTGTGCTTCATGGTGCTTGATAGGATTTAATTAGTTTATTGTTATTTTCAACATATAAACCTTTGGATTTTTCCCTATCTACAACCACTAATTCTGGAAAATGTGTAAGTAAGAAGGCTCCAGAGAAAAAGAAAAATAGGATGGAAGGTACTTTGGTTACCGCTTTTCATGCAAGACAGGATGAAGACTATTGAGTAATTGATAGTGGATGTTCTAATCACATGACCGGAGATAAGAGTAAGTTCACTAAACTTGAGAAATATGATGGTGGTTTGGTTATGTTCAATGATGATTCAGGAGCTAATATTTGTGGGAAAGGTTCAATTAGTTTTGATGGAGTGCATAGTACTGATGATGTATATTATGTGAAGGGTTTGAGGCATAATCTTCTGAGTGTTGGTCAGATGTGTAGCAGTGGTTTTAAACTTGTGTTTCAAAATAATACTAGTGAAATCAGAAAAGGATCCAGAAGTGGAGATATGATTGCTGCTAGAAGAAGCACTCATGGAAACATCTATAAGCTGAAGGGAGTTGATGGTCATTGCCTTGTATCTCAAATCAGTGAAAGTTGGTTATGGCACTGGAGAATGGGACATTTAAATTTTCATAACCTGGTCAAAATCAGTGCAAAGGAAGTTGTTTAGAGACTGCCTAGAATCACAAGACTTGCTAGTGCCATTTGTAGAATTTGTCAATTAGGAAAATAGACAAGACGTAGCTTTAAGGGAAAAGAGCATTCTACTACTGGTATGCTGGAGTTAATTCATATTGATCTATGTGGTCCGAATAGGACTGGAAGCTTGAATGGTGACAGATATTTCATGTTGCTTATTGATGATTATACTCGATTGACATGGGTTGCTTTTCTCAGAGAAAAGACTCAGGCTCTGGATAGGTTTAAGGTATTCAAAGCAAGAGTGGAAAATGAAGTAAATTTGAAAATAAAGTGTTTGAGATCTAATAAAGGTGGAGAATTCACTTTTGGTGAATTTAATGCATTCTATGAATAGCATGGCATAAGAAGACAGTTGAAAGCTCTGAGAACCCCTCAGTAGAATGGAGTAGTTGAAAGGAAAAATAGGATAGTATAGGAAGCTGCTAGAACCATGATGAAAGAATCAAGTGTACCAGATGTGTACTGGAGAGAACTGATACATACTACTGTTTATGTTCTTAATAGATTTCATATCAAACACAACAACAAAAAGACACCTTTTGAGTTATGGACTGGTAAGACTCCTATTGTGAAGTATTTTAAGGTATTTGGAAGTAGATGCTATATTAAGAGAGATGATGAAAATCTTGGAAAGTTTGATACTAGATGTGATGAAGGAGTCTTTCTTGGATACTCTACTACTAGCAAAGCATATAGATGCTTTAATAAAAGATTGAGAAAGATTATTGAAAGTGTTAATGTGAAAGTTGATGAAGACATACACAGACCTATTGAGATAAGTGAGGTTGAACCTGATGATCCTATATGTGGGCATGTACTTGAAGAGAATAACAAGAAGGAAGTAGAAGAAGAGAAAGAAGAACAAGTGGAAGAGGAAGAAGAAGAAGAGAATGAATCAGAACCTACTGTTAGGACTCCTAAGTATGTACAGAAGAACCATCTAGAGGAATAGATAATTAGAGATAAAAGTGGAGGTGTGAAGACAAGAAGCAGAGTTGTAGTTGAGGTAAACTTGTGTCTACTTTCTAAAATTGAACCCAAATCTGTAGGTGAAGCATGTGAAGATGAGAGTTGGATGAGAGCCATGAAAAAAGAATTGTAGGAGATAGAAAAGAATAACACATGGGAACTAGTCCCTAGACCTGCGAATAAAAATGTGATTGGCTCGAAATGGGTATTCTGGAATAAGCTACATGAAAGTGGAGAAGTTGTAAGGAATAAGGAAATATTGGTATGTAAGGGATATTCACAAGTTGAAGGTATAGATTTTGAAGAGACATTTTCCCTGTGGCCAGAATGGAAGCTATTAGGATGTTTTTGGCTTTTCCTACTCACAAGGACTTCAAAGTGTATCAGATGGATGTTAAGTCAGCATTTTTGAATGGCGAGTTGGAGGAAGAAGTATATATGGAACAACTTGGAGGATTTCAGTTATCTGAAAAATTAGACATGGTTTGTAAGTTGAAGAAGGCATTGTATGGATTGAAGCAAGCTCCCAGAGCTTGGTATGCAAGATTAGATAGATACCTAAAAAAGAAAGGATTCAACAAAGGTTTTGCTGACAACAATCTTTACTTCAAAATGCAAAGTAACAAAATGATGATAGTAGTGGTATATGTTGATGATATCATTTTTGGTGGAAATGAAGGCATGTGTAAAAATTTTGTTGATGAGATGCAGAAAGAATTTGAGATGTCTATGATTGATTAATTGAATTTCTTCCTTGGTCTACAAGTGAATCAAACTGATAAAGGGATATTCATTTCACAATCTAAGTATGTAAAAGAGTTGTTGAAGAATTTTGGAATGGACGATTCCAAACCGGTTTGTACTCATGTGGTGACCAGATGTAAACTGAGCAAATAGAGATCTATGATTGGAAAATTGTTGTATCTTACTGCTACTAGACCAAATATTATGCATGTAGTATGTTTAGTTGCTAGATTCCAAGCATATCCTAGAGAAGCACATGTTATGGCTATAAAGAGGATATTTAGATATCTTAAAGGTACACTGGATTATGGATTATGGTACCCTAAGAATGATGATTTCACCCTGAGTGCTTATACAGATGTTGATTGGACTGGATGTGTAGATGACCAGAAGAGTACCAGTGGTGTGTTTGTTCTTTCTTGGTGGAAGATTAGTTTCATGGTTGAGTAAAATGAAAGACTTAGTTTCTTTATCCACTATAGAGGCAGAATATATTGTTGTAGCATCTTGTTGCACACAGGTTTTATGGATGAAGCAAACTCTAAAAGAAATTGGAGTGATATGTGATGAGCCTATTTCTATTTTTTGTGACAACACAAGTACAATAAATATTTCAAAGAACCTAGTCATGCATTCAAGAACAAAACACATATCTATCAAGTATCATTTTCTGAGAGAAAAGGTGTTGGAGAATGAATTCATATTGGAGTATGTGACAACAAAGGAACAAATTGTAGACATATTTACCAAGGCTCTTCCAAAGGATACTATCAAGCATCTTAGGGAGATGTTGGAGTTCATTGGCCCTCCGAACTAAGTGCACATGAAGGTGCATCAATCCAGTAAATTCATAGTTTCCTTATTTATTTGGACTGATAGATGGGTCTACTTCGCAGGGGGAGTAGAAGTGGTTTTTCATTGTTGCAGTATGGGTGTGCTCCTAAGGGGGAGTAATCAGATTTGTTGATTTTTTCCATTGATGTCAAAGGGGGAGAGAAATTCATGTGAAAAATAGTTGCAGAAGAAGAGAAGGTGTTCTCCTGGGATATTATGAAGGATGTTTTCTTTGATGGTTTTTCACATCATATGTTTCCATCAATGACAAAAGGGGAGATTGTTGCAATTATTAGCTAATCTGGTGTTGTTGGCATTAATGTTGTCATTAATGTCAACATGGTTCAGTATGTTGTAGATTGTGCATTTATAGCTGAGATGCTACTGAGATGTTGTGAGTACATGGAGCTATCTTTATGATGTTACAGATTGTTTTTTTGATGAGTTTCCAAGTGCTTTTGAGAAAATTAATAAAGAAGAGAAGTCAGAGTAATGAATGTGTTCAGAATGTACTCTGGTATGTGCTTTGTATTTCTTCTATGTTGATCCTATGCTTGTGTGGATCTGAAGGTTTGGTAATGTTGATCTATTGGTGATATCTCATGAGTTTTAGCCCTTGGTTTGTTGGTGTGTGAAAAATACGTTCACCGGTATGTGAACTGTTCTGGTAGAGTTGGTCTTTTGTGGAATAGGAGAAATAGTTTTTCTCTGTAGTTCTCTGTTGTTTTGTTTCAAATCTTGTGGATCTGGGATATTTCTTGTGAAGGTCTTTTATGTGCTCTGGCAAAGAGGTTTGAAGATTGGTGATCTGGAAGTCATGTTTCAATGTTTCAATGTGAGTTTGTACAGTCCAGATGGACTGGTGAAAGGTGTTCAGTGTTTAAAGTTTGTTGCATTTGTTGCGGATGTATCTGGAGAATTCTGAGATGTATTCTAGTGCATAATGAAGCATGTTGTGGTGTCCACATGTCATCTTCTTGTTGGGTAGTGTGTACATCAATGATCTTTTGTGTTTTCATTAGGTTTGGCCGACTTGGTATTTACACTTCATTCGAAGAATAAAAATAAATTGAAGAAGCATGTGGTTGATCTGAGACATTATTTTTAGTCTTGGTTAAATAATTTTATTGGTCCACTCTTATTCCTTTCCACAATGGGAATCTTGAGTTGCCGACCTAATTTGAATTTATGAAAAGAGGTAATTGTGGCCGACCTTGGAGAAAGTTTCTAAGGTTAAGGATGGTATAAAAGCAAGTCGAATTATGAAGAGTTGTATGATAGTGTGATGCAAAGTGATGAAAGTGAGCCACAAATCATAAGAGCAGAAGTGTGTGTGTGAGTGAGTTGTGACATCAGTTCTTCATTGTGTTGGATTCCTGAAGGCAGTAAGTGAAAGGTTTATGCAATCCTACAAATGTGTTAATCATTGTGGTGGATCTTTTGTTCTCTTTTGTATCTGTAGGCAATGAGCCTCCCTGTTGGATAGTGAGTCCTTTCTGTAGGCAGTGATCCTTTGTACTTGGACAATGAGCCATCTTCTGGGCAGTGAGCCCTTGGTAGTGATCCTTTGGTTTATAATCTATATTGTGATTTAACTCTCACCGTGGTTTTTCCCTCATTGGGTTTTCCACGTAAAAATATGGTGTTTATTGTGTTGATTTTCTTTCTGTTATTTGTGTTTCATGCTCTTACTTAATAACAGAATAGTGTGGTTGTGGAATTAATAAGTGTTGGATTTTTAAGTTTGAATTTTGTGACAACTGATTCACCCCCCCGCCCTCTCAATTGTCTTGTGCCTGTTTAACAAAAAATATGTTCCAAAGTAGGATATAAAAAAAACCATTAAAACCCTTCATATTTCCATCAAGAAACCTAATCAAAAAAATCCATGACTAACTCTCTTCAAGTGAGAATCACCACCCACATATACCTTCCCACTATCAAATTCTTTGTACTTAGTGAACTAACCTCAATGTGAGGCCTTGTGGAAAGATGAACAAGAATTAATAAGCCACACACTTTATAATGCATGTGTAGTCAAGGATATGCCAAAAATAATTATCATCACCCTAGGAGGATCTATCAAACTCATCATCAGAATCATTTTCCATGTTCCTTTTTTCTTCCTCTTATTCATCTCCTCTTTGCAATCCTTTAAAAAAAAAATTATTTATAGTTTCAACACAATGTTTTGGACTTACCAAGAGACTTAGATCTCCCATGGGATTTAGATCTTGACATGTCTTTCTTTTTTTTCCTTCATCTTTCCTTTTTATTTGGATCTTCCACAAACCACAAGGTCCTCATTATCCATTTTATAAGTTTTCACTTACATATCTTCAAAAATTAATGATGTAAGCACATCATCCATCTTCAACATTGTGATAGTAATTTGAATGACCATCACAAGGTGGTCCCATGAATCAAAAAAAGATCATAATAGAGTCATATAATGATCCTCCTCTATTGTCACTCCAATGGATCTTATCTAGGTAATTAAGATATTGTAGGCATTAAAATGATTATATATATATATATATATATCCGCCATCCTCCATTATATGAGAATATAAATTATTTCTCAAGAATAACTTATTCTCTAGAGATTTAACTTAATAAATTTCACCAATATTATTACAAAGGTTTATTGCAATAGTCTATTCATGAACATCCAAAATATTTGAATCTACCAAATATAGTCTCACAAGACCCTTAACCTTTTTCTATCAATTCTAATATTCTTGTTCATACCCAAGGGAATGAAGCTATATATTGTAACTCATAGATCTTTGTCCATGAGCACATCCTCCATCTTAATTTTCCATAACTAAAAATTACTACATTCCAACTTCCCCATTTCTATTCTTTTAAATGTGAGTTGTTATCTCCTCCTATAGTGAGATAAAAAATAATTTATGCAAGCTCCCACTAAATCAAATATTAGTACAAAAATATCCTACCCAACAACAAGTATAAACTGTAATCAATCTATGATACCAACTAAAAGGAAACAAGTTACAAAGGAATTCTTCCTAGACTAATATAATGAGAGCACTATACAAATATTAATCTTCTTAACACAATTAGAAACACATATAAACATGAAATGCATAATATACCATAGCATAAGATGTATGTGGGTAAAACCCTCTTAGGATAAAAACCCCACACTCCAAATAGCTCAATGTATTATTTATCAAACCAAAGGAATAAAATGCACTTTGAGAGAAATCTATTACAAGAGTTTCACCAACATGCAAATATGGAGTACATATGGTAGTGTAGTGTCAAAAATTGCATACTAGTGAAATTTCACACTTACATATTGAACTAGCTTAGTTTTGAAAATTAATTATAAATTATTGTATTTTAAAATAAAATATTTTATTTTATAATTAACAAGCACAAGGCATTAACAACTCACAATCCTAATTTTAGTAGAATTCTCTCAGATGATATCACTACACTTAGATTTGTGCACATCATGTTGGCATAAAAAAAAAATTGAATTAAAAAATGCACTTTCTAAATGGGTCATTTACAATGTGTTTCTGTATAAGAGTGAATTTGCACCCTAGGTGAAATTCCCCTTTTTTCCTTATTACACTTTAGAAAACCTAAGTTAGAGGCTTAATTCATTTAAGCTTGCTGATGGCAGTCCACTTGGCGCCTGTTTTGAGTGTTGGTGGAGGCGTTTCTATCGAGGACGCTCATGTGGCACATAGACGTCCCTGACAAATTCTTGTGGCTGAGCCAGCATAGGCATTACTCTTCTCATTGGCAACGAAGTTGTAACACCTCCTTCGGCCACCCGACCTAAATATGGTCATTTCCTCTCTCACTCCTTCATAATCAATCTTTGAACTTGCATTAGGAGGTTGGATGAAAGATTGGAAGACCTCTACACCACTTCAAGCTCATTTTTGCACTCACATTCTAGCATTCCAAGCATTCCATAGCAGCAATATCACACTCCATCATGTCGGTAGAGAAAGTTTGGGACCATGCCATTGTAGTAGAGGCTTGAGTTCCTTTCATTTCTCCCCCAAGCAGCCTTGAGTACTCTTGGTGGAGGTGGTAAGCTTCTCTCTCCTCTCCTCTATCATTTGGTTGAGTAGCATAGTACTATTTTTGTAGTGCTTGTGTTTTACCATTTCTTTATCTTTCTTCCTTTGGTTGTCCATGGAGGTGGGAACACCTAAATGCGGGTCTGACTGAGGCAGACCCCTATACAACCATCCCCCAACATTCTCTTTCTTGTTGTGTGTAGGTGTGTGAGCTCTTGGAGGATCGGCTGGCGAACGAGTTTATTGGTGAGATTCTCCCCATCTTTATCACTTTTGCTTATTTGCTTTACAATATTAGAGATTACTTAATCTATTTAGTTATATCATTCTGGCCTTTTAGTTGAATAGCTAGGTTGGTAAGTCATTTTGGTGTGTTTAACCTCATCTCAGCTGTTGTTTGACCGTACAAACTACAATGCATTTATGAGACACCAACGCATCGCGCTGATGTCCTCGGGTAGAGAGCTCCCTGAGGCACAGAGTTGGACCTAAAAACTAACTCGCCTAGCCCCGCCTTGAAACTCGGGATTACGAAGTGATTGTAGGACCCAAAAATTCTCATCACTCTCATCCTCATACCCTAGACTGACATTTAGCTTAGGTAAGTTAAGGCAGCCTCTCGGTCTTGACCTTCCGTGACCTAGGGTCTTGCATGTGGCGGTCCCCCTCTCTTACATTTTTGGTGAACCTAACATGAACCATTTTGGTTATGTTCTTGCAATACTGACAGTTCCTTTCCTTGTACTCTAGGAGTGTTGTAGGTGTGAGTGTTGTAAGGTTGTCGCCTTGCAACCCAACCTACAACCCCTAGGTGGCGTAGTTGGAAGGTTCCAAACGTATTGCATGATGAAACCTTAATTGGGTCACCATCTTATCCATTAACCTTTGGGGACTCTGTGAAAGTGTTGTCTAGTGTGTGTAATGGCCTCCTTCTTGCATCAAACCATCCCCTTCGTGCAACCTATGGAGAAAAGTGTTGGAATAACCTTTACTTCATAGGACTTGTCGATGGCTTTTAATATGGAACCATCTCCTCTCTACATTCTTGCATGGATCAATGGGAATATCGTAGCAAGTGTTCTCATTGACCTGACATCACAAGTAAATATAATAACATAGGAGATTATGCTAATTAAATTTTTACATAAGGATGGATATGATGCTCCTGAAAGTTTCATTTGCACACATGACGGCCTTTCCATACCCCCTTTAGGTAGCATTACCCTATCGGTCTTAGTCGGACCTAAGTCTGTGAACCTCTTGTTTGACATCATCCCTAGGGTCCAAACTCTTCTGTGTAAAGTTGGATATCTCTTGGTTGGTAGCGATGAACGCAATACCCTCTATTGTGCATAAGTGTCTAAAATTTATCCACGGAGGTTCCGTACATGCGATCCATGACACCGGCTATCAACCATCAGTCTCATGTGGTAGCTACTCCCTAGATCACCCGTGGCCTGCATCTATGGGTCCTCTTCTACCTAGGACGGACCTTTTACACAATACATATTAGAATTATAAGAAAGGACGTCTGAGGCCGAAAGTGAGGTACCCTCCCTCACCTTATGCTATTTCACATAGGGCCTACTTGAAGGTTGACAAAAATGTTGTTAAGGCTCGAAAGAGGAAAGAAGAGAAGTGGTCTTGTGATCCTCCTTATTCCTCTTCCGTTGCCCAGGCTGACGCTTCTTCTCACTCAATTGTGGTACCCCCGGGCTCTGCTCCTCATTTGTAGGAGAACCCTTTGGTTCCCACTTGGTGAAAGCCCAAGCGTCCCGCGTTTGAGCTCCCTATTCTACTGATGGATCCCAGACCCACTTGATATGAAAAAAAAAAGATCCTTCAAAAGGAGTCCTCCTTGTCTCAACTGCCACAGCCTCCTACTGCTCCTACTTCTAAGGCAGTGAGCGGAAAAAGGCCTACTACCAAGGCTCTCGAGTTGACTCCTCGTCGCTCCTTAGCCTGCTCCCCCTGCTCCTGCATAGGAATCCATTCCTCCACCCGACATGACTATAGTGGACATTCCTATGATTGAGCAAGAAAATCTCATCCCTTCGCGAGCTTCGGCTTCTAACTCCAAGAGTCATAGGAACCACCTTGCACGAGAGCGCAAGCACCAGCGAAAGGCTCTCTTGGCCAAGCAGGCCGCTTCGTAATAGAAGGAGGAAGAAATGATATCCCCCGCTTCAAGGGCCTCTACAGCATCTTCTTTCCCCCTTCCTATTCTATCCCTTCTGCCTAATCCGCTCCTAGCTTCCATTGCGAGCACAAACGTGCTTAACCCTAAATGGGTACAACTGTTTATCGCTCCTTCAGCGGAGCCACCTTTGTTGATGACCATTCTAGATATTCAGCCCTTCCAAAAATCCATGGATATGGTTAACACTTCGATAATATCCACTACAATTTTTTCCTCCTCTTCTGCACCTCTCGCTTCGTCCACAAGAAGTTCATCTCCTCTTGCGAAGAAAGGAGTAGAGGCTAGTCCTTCTTGTGATAAAGGATGCAAGAAGAGCCCACCTTTGCAAGGTGGCCCTGTGATGACCTATTGTATCCTTGTGACAAAACCAGTCCCAGCCTCTCCTGAGTTCATCACTGCTCCCAAATCATTCGATGAGCCTAACGGTGGATCTCAGGCACAACCCATCCCGTCCGCCGAAGTAAGACATAGCGCTCCCATGGGGTGCATGTTTAAATCTATGGATGAAGTCCTGACCTTGTCAAAGATCTTCACGAAATCGTTCACCTTGACTCTAGAAGAGCTTGGTGGAGAGGACCTTGAGGGGCCCTCTTCCTTGGCCCTTGTTGCGGGAGGGTCGAACACCCCTCCTCTTAACATTCCACCCTTCCAGGCTCATCCTCCTTCCCCTTATGAGGATCTATATTGGGAAGCGGATGACCTTTAGGATGATCAGTGTTAGGAGGAAGTCCCCTCTACTTAATATTGTGCGTGTGTGCGTGTCTTTTGATGTGTTCCCCTGTACTCGTGCTATGTGTGCCTAGATGACCCTTGTCACCCTTGTTGGTGCTTGGATATAGGCATGGTTTTTGTGTTGTAAGCCTTTGTCTATTTGTACCATCATTCTTCCATGTTTGTGCTTGATTTTTGGTAAATTGGGGATGATGCAAAGCGTTGGGGGAATTTAGGCTCCCCTTCCATATTGACCTAATTTTTTATTTTTACTTTGTTTTTTGTGCATTCTTCTTGATCTGGTTGGGGATTGATGATCTTTTTCCTTGCATTACGGTTACCTACTATTATATGAGCTTAGATAGATCTGACCCCACTAAACCAGAACCCCATGTGCCCTTTGTTTGTGCTTTTCACTTTTTCTTTATCTTTTCTCTCTTCTTTTCTTGAGTTGTTCCCCCTATGTGTGACAACGTTCTTTAGCACTTCGATTTTCAGAAAATGAATTTGTTGCCAAGTGAATCTTTTCTTGAAAGTCTTTACAATACTTCTTTCCTTAGAATTGCATTCTCAACTTGGAACCCTAACAGAACATGTTTCCTTCATCACGGGTTCGTAAAGAAAGGACTTAAAGACCTTCCTCCAAAGCAGGAACTGTTTTGACTTCCCCTCGCGTGGAGGCATGACCTTCCTTTCTAATTCCTTGATGAAGTGAACATCTTTTGAAAGGATCCCTTGATGACGAATTGCTCTAAGATGACTACTTTTGAATTGTGTGTCCCTTGAGTGGACCCCCCTTTATACTTCATGGTGGGTTCCTCAAGGACCCTTTATTCAAAATCCTTTGTAATGAATGGACTCTTGCACGTCTAGCCTAGGGGCAGCCCGAATAGACTTGTTCCATTCATCCTTTCGTGTCTAGCTTGGGGACAGCCTGACTAGACCTTACTTTTTCAAGTAGTGCATCCCTTGAGTGGACCCTTCTCCTTTTGAAGGGTTCCCGAGGGATCCCTTTGAAAGTCGTTCGGTCTACATGATCGGCCGCTTTAGACATGTTGTATCTGTGGATAGGAATGTTGCTACTTTTAGATGTATTCTATCTGCGGGTAGACGTATCGACGCTTTAGACATGTTGTATCTACGGGTAGACGTGTCACCACTTTTAGATTCATTCTATCTATGGGTAGACGTATTGACGCTTCAGACATGTTCTATCTGCGGGTAGACATGTCACCGCTTTTAGATGTGTTCTATCTATGGGTAGACATATTGATGCTTTAGACACGCTCTATATGTGGGTAGATGTTTCGCCACTTCTGACATGTTCTATCTACGGGTAGACATGTCACCTCTTCCTGACTTTACGAAGTCTTCTTCCTTGGGGCTTCCTCCATGCGAGAGATCTTGGGGGTTTCCTCCTTGTAGGTCTACGGGCCTGTAAGGTGCTTTGTTGTTCCAACTTCATAGTTCTGAGTAGCTATGGAGTCCTTTGTCTTTACTGCATCCTTAGGTTTGCCAGATCGCGGTCTCCTTCCTCGAGGGTTCAAGTATATTTTTCTAACCCTAATCTCTTGTTGATCTACTTTACCGAGCACTCATCAGTACTTGTGCTCACTAAAGTGGGGGAAAAATCTATAAGAGCGAATTTGCACCCTAGGTGCAATTCCCCTTTTTTCCTTATTACACTTTAGAAAACCTAAGTCAGAGGCTTAGTTCATTTAATCCCACTGATGGCAATCCACTTAGTGCCTGTTTTGTGTGTCAATGGAGGATTTTCTGTCAGGGATGCCTGCACAGTGCGCAGACATCCGTGCAGCGCACTTACGTCCCTGGCATATTCTTGGGGCTGAGCCAGTAGAGGCGGTACTCTTCTCATTAGCAACGAATTTGTAATGCCTCCTTCAGCCACCCAACCCGAATATGGTTGTTTCCTCTCCCACTCCTTCATAATCAATCTTTGAACTTGCATTAGGAGGTTGGATGAAAGATTGGAAGACCTCTACACCACTTCAAGCTCATTTTTGCACTCACATTCTAGCATTCCAAGCATTCCATAGCAGCAATATCACACTCCATCATGTTGGTAGAGCAAGTTTGGGACCACGCCATTGCATCAGAGGCTTGAGTTCCTCTCATTTCTCCCCCAAGCAGCCTTGAGTGCTCTTGGTGGAGGTGGTAAGCTTCCCTCTCCTCTCCTCTATCATTTGGTTGAGTAGCATAGTACTATTTTTGTAGTGCTTTTGTTTTACCATTTCTTTATCTTTCTTCCTTTGGATGTCTGTGCAGGTGGGAACACCTAAACGAGGGTTTGATTGAGGCAGACCCCTATACAACCACCCCCCAACATTCTCTCTCCTGTTGTGTGTAGTTGTGTGAGCTCTTGGAGGATCAGCTGGCAAACGAGTTCATTGGTGAGATTCTCCCCATCTTTATCACTTTTGCTTATTTGCTTTACAATATTAGAGATTACTTAATCTATTTAGTTACATCATTTTGGCCTTTTAGTTGAATAGCTAGGCTGGTAAGTCATTTTGGTGTGTTTAACCTCGTCTCGTCTGTTGTCTAACCATATGAACTACAACATGTTTCTGAGACACCAACGTGTCACGCTGTCGTTCGAATTCCTCGCTGACATTCTCGAGTAGAGAGCTCCCTGAGGCACAGAGTTGGACCTAAAAACTGACTTGCCTAGCCCCGCCTTGAAATTTGAGATTGCAGAGTGATTGTAGGACCCAAAAATCCTCATCATTCTCATCCTCATACCCTATACTGACATTTAGTTGAGGTAAGTTAGGGCATCCTCTCGCGTCTTGACCTTCCATGACCTGGGGTCTTGCATGCGGCGGTCCCCCTCTCTTACAATTTCATAACACCTAAATGGAAAAGTAATGCCTCTTCTCTCCCATTCAAATAAACAAAACCTCTATTTTCCTCAATTTTTAGATAGATATTATACTCTCTCATGCAATCAACTCTCTCTCTCTCTCTCTCTCTCTCTCTCTCACACACACACACACACACACTTGGGGAAACTCTATCAAAATACTTATAGAAATTAACACAAACTTGAAGAAAACACTCTTGACTATTGTGATTTCTCTCTTTTGTAACAATTAAAGTTTCCAAGTTAACACTATATTGCTAAATCAATCACAGTTATCAGAAGGGAGCCCAAATTGTTGGTAATACTCTCTATTTTTATTTTTTAGTGTTTTGAATTTGTAGAATAATATCTTTTCACTAAAATACATCCATTTATTTTGGTATCAAGTCTATTCATCAAGTCAATGGTAGCTTTCCCCATAGACCAAGGTTGGCACCATTATCCTTGATGCAACTAGGATATAAAAAATTTATTTTATCATCTTTTCCTTTGGCTATCCGTGGAGGTCGAAAGACCAAAATAGGGTTTTTACTGAAGAAAACACCTAAATAGCCCCAAAAATTTTCTCGTCTCTATGTGTGCAAGTTAGGACTTTTCTGACAGCCAAAATGGATATTTTGGCAAGTTCAAAGATGACTAGCGAAGGATGAGAACACTATGCGAAGATGATTTTTCTATGTGTTAGAATCCAAGTCAATGAACTCCTACATCTAGTGTCAGGTTCCCTTCTATCTATCTTTCCATTTTTTAGTTAGAAATAGAATTTTATGTGAATCTTTTACTTGTGTAACTTAATATTTACAAATTGTTCTTGTATTAGAAAATAGAAAAATATTTTAAGTTATACATATAGTATTTCCAATAGTTCTATTTGGAAAATGTATTATTTTGTACATAAATAATAGTATATCTATGATATTTTGAGGTAATACGGGAATTTGTTGGTTTTAAAGTAGTTATCTTTATTTGTATTAAATTCATTACATTACAGGTAGTATAACAATACCTACAAATCAATCATACAAACTATAACTCCAAGAACCGAATAAAATAGAATTATAAATTTAAAAAAATGAATGGTTTAAGGAAACCATTTGAAAATGTATGAGAGGTATATGCCTAAATTCTGTGGGTTCAAATTTCAATGCCCCTCCTTGATCTTTGTCTTCCTAGTTATTTTTAGCATATTCCTTATTTCTCTTTCGCTATCATAACTTGTCATATTTGACCACCCGAATTTGGGCACCCCAATTTATAGTCCTCGTTCAACATTTAAAAAGTTGTTGCATGACAAGTTTACAAACCTATCATAATGCTAGTCAAGATTCCTATGTGGCCTCCCTTGTACATGCTATTACATTTCCTAAAGTCTATCACACGTAACTCCCTTCATGGTGACCTTAAACACACCACAAGATTCCAACACATGGCCAAATAATGCCACATCAAATTGGGATGCCTACCTCCTCATGTGAGGCCATAAACTAAGGAAGAAATCTATTCATCCCCCAAATGGGACATCGAATCTCCCACAAGAAGAAAAATCACTAGAAGATTAAATTACAAGTGCATACAAAATATATTAAAATAAACACTAGAAATGCAAGGTTGAGACACCTTTTTCCAATACGAATACCAAGAGTCATTCACATAAAAAAGAGGTCTACTTAGTGTAATTCATTCATTATTAATTTTTGAAAACCCCTTAATTCACCTGTAAACATGTTCATAATTTTTGTTACAAATTGTTAAATCTTTCACAAGTGATTTTCAACATTAATTTGGGTAAAACGCCATTTAAATCCTTAAAATAGCAATGTCATTTAATTTTTCCTTTAAAATAGTCAATTTAGATTATGAAATTGAAAGAATAATTCTTGTAAATATGTTCTAATTTTAGCAAAATATAATTCTAAACTATTAGGATAGTATATTTAGAGTCATTTACACTTCCTACATTCTAGATGAATGGAAAATCATCCTCCAAATACTAAAACTAAACTTAATCTAATATTGATATTAAAAGAGAAAAGGGAGGGGGAAGAAGAAAAGGGTTAATGAATCTAAACCTATTTTTAAAACCTCCATACACCATTAGGTAAATAGAAAAACTAATGTAAAACTAATCCTTGCTAGGCTCATTACCCATAATCCAAACATAGTACAATGCAATCTTTAGAGGAACCAATAAGATTCTGTATGATTGATGTTGAATTTCATTGCACATAAATGTGTTAATGTTGATCACATAGAACACCTTACCACCAACAAGACATCAATGGTGTGAAACACATGTCAAGTTCATCAAAATTTAATCGAGTTAAGTACATATAAATGTAGTAAGAGATTAGATTCAAAGTTTGGCAAACACTTTAAAATGAAAAGTTAGAAGAAGGAGAAAGACTTTGTATATTGTATTCAAAATGAGTTTATGTGGATCTTAAACTACTTAAACAATGAGTTAAAAATGAGCAAATTATTTTCTAAGATAATGTCCTGATATACAAATTCCTCTAAATTAGCCCTTACCTTCCTATATTACTATTTTTGAGTGGTACACTACCTTTTGAATCTGCAAATTCACATAGACCAACTACTTTATATTAGCATAATCCATTTTTTATGTGATGTACCTTTACCTAAAGACAAATTCCCTATAATCAATTGCCTCATAATAGTATTGGCCCTTTATAAGGCTTTTACTAAGTCCACTAGTGTTTTCTATTAAAAAGGAAAATGTTTGCCTCTTTCTTTACCATTATTTTAATTTCATGACAATATCAATTTTAATATTAGTTGATTCATTATCCACAACTTATTTTATTTTCTTCACACTACACATCTATATCAGACACATCTTCCTCCCTAAGAAGAAAAATATTCTCTCTAAAGTAATCTCTTAGATCTACATCTTCCTTTGAATTCGCTCATATCTTCTCATATTATTATTTTGCAAGTGATACACTAACTTTTGAATCTCCAAATTAATTTATACCAACTACTTTATGTTAACATGATCCATTTGTTTACTTAAAGCCATAAATTGCCTCATGTATTGGTATTGTCCCTTCATGGGTCTACTAGTGTCTACCATTGAAAATCAAAATGTCAACCTCCAATATTTCTTTACCATTATTCTGATTCCACTCACTAGGAATGAAGTGCACAAAAATTCTATAGAAAAATTATTGTCCCTTATAAAATACTAAAGCAAATGGAAATTATCTCTAGCCATCATTTACCTCCATCATGCGGCACCACAACCCTAAAGAGGCAAACCATGGATTCCCACTCATTGCATTTATGGACTAGTTAACGTCATTGCTGGTAAAAGCCATAAATATAATACACCCATTTTCCTTTGAACAGATTACAGTGCTCAAATCCATTGTGTTGATATGTAGGGGCTTAGCTGTGAAGAGATGACTATCCCATTCATGTCTTTTCCCTTCATATCCATCTGCATCTTCAATTACTTGAGTCATATATTCACTATCTAGACTCATTAGAGAACACTTTTCAAACAGATTGCAAAACATTTAAATATCTCTTCTGAGATGCTTCATTAGTTCCATTGTCAAAAGTATCCATGTTAAGTGTTTGTTGGTCATCTAGTTGACCACTGAATGAAATCTTAATGAGTGATTTCCCAAATCAATGAATCTAGATGTAATCTTCTTGGGAAGTGTAGGTATGAAGAATTTCTTGGTAGAAGTTACAAGATCAATGCAACAATTATGTGTAATCATTTTGAGAAGTGCTAGTTATCATGATAAATTTTTAGTTTAAAGAATAGATTAGAAGAAGTTACAAGATCAATGTAACAACTATATGTAATCTTTTTGGGAAGTGCTAGATACTATGGTAAGTTTTTAGTCTATTGTAGTTATGAAGAATTGACTAGAAGAAATTACAAGATCAGTGCAACAACTACTTGTAATCTCTATGGGAAGTGCTAGCTATCATGATAAGTTTTTAGTCTATTGTAGTTATGAAGAATTGACTAGAAGAAGTTACAAGGTCAATGCAATTACTAAATTCCTTTATAGTGTTTATAGATGTTATAAAAATCTTAGTGTTATTTAATAAAGTTTTGCGTATTTTTTACAATGTATTTTCCTTTGTAATTAGATAGTCAAGCTTAAATCTTTCAAATTTTAAAATCTAAAATATCATTAAGTGTGAGGGTCTTTAAGATCTTAACATAATTTGAATAAATTGTATATTCCTACAAATTCAATTCAAAGTTTAAGTTACTTAAAATTTAAGGTTTAACTTTATAATATAACTTACATAGCTTTATAAATAAATGAAATTGCACAATTTTAAAGTCTGAATTAACTGAATTGAACACACACATATGCTACTAGCAACTTTAATCAAATAATTTAATGTAACAGCATTCTCATGATTTCATATTTTGAAAAAAGCTAAAAACATGTAAATAAACTTCATTCTTAATGTCCAACCAAATAGTCTTTAAGACATCAACCTTTTTTTATTGGATAAAGCAAAATCAAGGATAATAGATAATCATAAACACCAATGGAACTTTTGACAACGGACTATTATAATAATTTAATATATGGATTTGTAGAAGTTGTTGAGGAGTTTGAAATAGGACTCCAAGGGTCAAACACAATTCCTATATCGTTACAAAATGGATTATGAAGTCCACGTATATGAGTTTCAAAGGCTTGAAATTTGATAAATAAATCCAATTATAATGATCCTCTAGAATTTGGAACCTAAGGATTAACTTACAAATAGGTTAATACTCCAATTCAATACCACAAAGAGTTTTGGAGATTTCAATCTAGTTAAATGTGTAGACACTAAAATAATTATTCGTCTACCATTATTATTATCCATCATCATTAGTATTCAATAATATCCATTATTATCTCTTATTATCATTTAATTGAATAATTTTGTTATTTAAAATTAATATGAGATGATTATCATCCATTACATAAATAAAGTCTATCTCACATTATTTATAAATATTGTTCATTAAATAAATTAATAAAGTATAATTATTACTTGTTGAGTTTCCTCATCAAATCGACAAATTCCTCATCAAATCTAGTTAATTAGTTCACCTATCCTCATTAACTGGTGGAGTTAACTCATGGTCTATAATCATATCTAGACCATCCATTTATCCTCCTGAAAATCTATAAATTTATCCGCATTCATCATTTTCATAATCCATCTCATACAATTTTACATTGTTGATTTAATCATTCAAAGAATTTTAATGTTATATTACAAAAATTAAGAGCATCCACATACTATTACAATCCAAAGCATATTGCATTTACACACTCAACTAGAGGTTTTCTTAAGTTAGATTAATATTTTAAATTTATTTTGAATGCTTTATTGATTTGTTCTAACTTTGCTTGCAGACATTTTGGTGAACCTAACATGAATTGAACACAACTTTATAAATTCTTATTTGTAAGAATGAATATAGCTATAAATTTATAATTATTCTCATTATTCCAATTATCCTTCCACTATACAAATTTAACTATAAATTTTTGAAAACTTATACACATCAATTTACAATTATAAATAAAAGTTCAATAATTTTACAGTTATTGTGTAGATGAAGGAATTTAATTTTGTTTGCTTGGAGATTCACATTATTTGATCTATTCATTGTATTCATGTTCAATAGTTACAAGGAATAAAGAGTGATTGAAATAGTAGTTGTCAATTTGATGGTGTTTTTAATGCTTGCTAAAGGCTTCTCATTTCTAGCAAATGACTTAGACTTCCCCATATTGGATTATCACATTTGAAACATCTCTTATTCACTGTTAATCAAAGGCAATAAGTCATGGTTAACAACTCAAGGCAATTAGCAGCTATTCATCTGACCAGCCTGAATGTATCCCTTCATGAGGGTTGGTAGATTCTAGAAGTCTATGTACTCATTCATCCAATCCCAAATTCTTGTTCATCCCAAACCTATTTTTTATTGGTGATTCTGGTTACCATGAAGGCAATCCCAAGTGCACATACTTTTTAAAGATTAATTGTAGATTTAAAAATCATTAGAAAGAGTAATTAATTGTATTTTATTTTTTATTGTGATTAAATTTTTTTTAACAAAATTAAATATTTTTTATAGTTGCATTTAATAGTTTATTGTAGATTTAAAAATAAAAATAAAAATAGCATTGTGTAGCATCGTAAATTGTCACCTTTGACGATTTCATGGTAGGTTTAGCTCTCCCTCATGTTTCTAGATCTATTTGTGCATTTAATTTGCTTGCTTTGTAATAATATTCAAAAAATCAAAGAGGAATTGGAAATAAAGATTTAATAATCATTTACTGATATTTAAGGCCTCGAAATGATAGGTCTGGGCTAGGGCACCCGAAGCCCTTGTCCAACCTATTTTGGCTAAATTTAAAATATGTCGGTGTTAGCATTTTAACATATGAAAATCTAAAATCATTTTTTAATTATCATTAATTAATTTGTGAGAAATTAAAGAATTGCATATAAATACAAAAAAAAATCATCATTTGAAAAAGCATAGCAATTTTGAGAAACAATCCTAATACTTTGAATTGAGCAATTGAGAAGTCAAGAGCAAAATTATAGCAACATTATTTCAGTCAAGCATCATGTTAGCACTACATTGTATTTTCATGTGATTGTGTTTATGTTTCATGTCTATTTATTTTGTGAGTACTAACACTTGCAAGAATTCAAATTAAACATCAATTTTTCCTTGAAGGCGATGACTACAATGGCTTCAGTCCATCAAGGAATGCAAATCTAAGTGGTAAGTGTTGAACACCCAAAATACTGAGAGGAGGAGTGAATCAATATTCTTTGAAACCACTTAAGCATTTAAAAAATTCATTCCACACACCATATTCAAATTGTAGTAAGGAAGAAAAACATGAAAGAAATCATCAAAGCACATAACATATGAACACCAATTTTTTACATGTAAAACCCAAAAAAGGAAAAACCATGGTGAGGATTAGTTCACAATATATTATAACCAATTACAAGATATTATAGAAAGGATCACTACCAGGTGGACTCACTGTCTGGTGGACTCACTACCCACAAAAGGAAAGAAAGAAGAAAAATGGATTGGCTCATTGCTAAGATTTGAACAGCTACAAATACATCTACAATATGCAAAAATTATAGTTCCATTGAAGCTCAAAACACTGAATCAACACACTTCATACTACTTTGTTCTAACACTATACTCTACTCTGCATTCGCATCACAATCACACTCTACTTAATAGGAATTCACACACACAACTTAATTATCCATAATCATCATCCTCCAAGATCAAAATGATCTTATACTTATACCCATTATATTCACAAACACCTACGACATCAATTAGGTTGGCCTTATTGGATGTACCATGCATAATATGACTTATCAGCCTGAAACATGCTTCACACCACAACTTTAAACTTATAATGCAACAAATACATCAGGGTGGACGTATAATAGCTCCCACATAATAGATCAACACTTGTATAAACTCCACACAACTCCAAATATATCAGGTTGGCACCATTGGTGACCTAACACCAAAATACACCAACTAAACATCCTCAAACCAACACATGGACCTCCAAACTACACACCACTTGGAACTTATATGTAGTTGAGACCTATAAACACTTCCACAAATCCACAAGACCAAATATTCTTTCACGATGAAGTGCAGACCAATCAAAACAAGTACTTTGTATAAGACACTATCACTAGAAAACCCGATATGTTGCCATCCATAAATTTTGCACCGAAGGTCAAAACAACATGAAACTTTGGATTTAGAATCCTCTGATATCAAAAAAAGATTCTTTAGAACCGTGGACCAAAATACTTCAAGATGGATCAATGCAGACCAAAAACCGGATGCATTATAAATTGAAAACTGATGTTCTGACACTTAGCCATATAACCAACTCATTTTCTTTGCACCAGAGCAAAACATTTGCATCTCTATACTAGATTTTCATCATTTCAAACACATATGCGCACCAAATCAATTGATCATCAAAGTAGACCAAACCACAACGTTGACATCAATCACAATACTGTATCTACACATTGTATATCTAGATATCTCTAAGGTGTCCAAACTACACTATGATCTTCTCCTTATGTTCGTGCAGCTGAAAGAATTGTTCATGAAAATTCTCAATATCCAATCTTGTGGATCCATCTACATCATTCATCGAGTCATATGCACCAGAGGCCATATCAATCTAGGACTCAATGGATTCCATCTGACTCTTAATGTTCTTTGTGGAGCTTGACCACTTCATGCAAAATTGAAATAACACCTTGGATTCCTCAACACAATTTTGTGTATCCTTAAGGTTGTTCTGAAATTCATTATGTATGGTAGCACACTTCTCTATTATATCCATCATCCTTCTATCATTCACCTTTTTATTAATCTACTTTTCCATTTTTTTCTCAAGAGTATTGAAATACACTTTAAAAGAATCAAGTAAAAGTTTTAAATTTTGTACACCAGATAATGAATTATTAATACTTATACTAGGTACACTCTCCTACAGCAACTTCACTGCCTCATCTATTAACTCCACACTCTTATGATGTGTTTGTAAAATTTATTTCCTCGAGAAGGCATGGAATGCATCGCCTAACTTTAATGTTTACATATGGGACACCTTGTCCATAACCACTTGTCCATGTTCCATTGGTATTTGTAGTAATTGGGTAGAAAAAATAGGTTGGAATTGGAGATGCATGTTTAATAAGCACTTTAAGAAATCTTTAAAGGTTCTAGAGGACTCTCCAACCAACTTCTCATTAGAATCTTTCCTTTCCAAAGTCTTTTCCTTGTCACCAATGCAATCCTCTACCTTTTCATCCTTCTTCTCCCTGTATGTAGTACTAGATTTACATTCATTCTTCTTCTCATCATGTCAACTGATTTATCACTGTTATTTGGAGGAGGCATGTTTTCTATGTTTTGTGCCTCATGTATCTTTGTGTTGCCTTGTACAACCTCTTCTTCAACATTCTTCTTTATTTCTAGAGGAGGGGGAATATTACCTGTTTGAGTATCCTCCTTCAAAAATCCTTCAACATTCTCTTCTCCAACAATAGTTTCTCCTATCAGAGGAGCGTTATCAGTAAAATTCTCTCCTTCAACTGGAGGGGTGTCTTCATGCTCATTCTCCTTCTCTACTTCATGCTCGAGTTGTGCATCTTCTGGTATATTAACTTCTAGGACAAACATATCATCATGCATTTCCTCTTCACTATCTAAGGTCATACCCAAATCCTTTGCCAAATTTGTAATCTTCTCAACAGACTCATTCCTTAGCCTCTCAATATTATATTTGTCTCAGCTCATCAATGTAGTGACCCTTTGTTTGGTTCTAAACTCTTTGTTGTACACTTGAGCCAATATAGTTTTATTCCCATCTGAGAGGGGAGCACTAATCTCTTCCAAAGAAAATTCCCTCATTCTAGCATCTTCATCAAATGCATTATGTCTTCTTGCATATAATACTCCTTTTATATCTTTAGGTAGCTAATCTTTTGTCTTTCATCTTCACGTCAAGAGAAATCATATACCTTACAATAGCTTCTTCAATTGTAGATTTTTCTGCATCATTTGCATCAGAGTACAATGCAGCAGTCTCCTTAAGATTTTATACTCTACTATGTTGCTCACTAAATATTTTGTCTTCATCAAACTATGTTTCCAAATTTGAGAGGTCTTGTCCTTTCTTTTCTTTTTCAGATTTTCTTTCTTTTAGGACTTTTTTTCTTTCTCCCTCACAATGTCAACTTTGATTTTCTTTGCACTTGTCTTTGCTTGAGAGACTTTGGATTTTCTTTTTCTTATCATAGGTTGTTCTTCTACCTCTTATTCTTCTTCATCAACACTCAGGTTCTTTCCTCTTGTAGCCTTGACCTTCACTCTTCTCTTTGTAGGGCATGTTTGTTGCTTTGTTGGGGAAACCTTTTCTTTCACAAGAACATAATGTAGTCTCTTGTGATTTTGAATCACCCAACCCAATTAGGTGGTCTCTGATTTGATGTGCCACAAATCTATCCATAAACCACACTATGTTTCTTGTATCAGGAACCTCATTTAGAAATTAGAATAAAAAAAAATGATCATAGTACCAAATTTGAAAGGGTATCAAGAGTCCTTAGTCTTTTTTAGGTTCTCTAGCAATTTTTCTCTTATCTATTCACACAAAGTACCAAATTTGAAGTATCAGGAGTCCTTAGTATTTTGTAGGTTCTCTAGCAATTGTGCTCTTAGTAATTCACACAAAGATTCATAATTTGCACCATTCTTCAACATCTCATATGTTGTGTTGATGGTTGTTGAAAAAATTGAATTTTATTTGTTGGTAAAATATATCTTCTATCCAATCATCATAGAGGCATACTTAACTATTGGATCTCTTATGTCCTTAATTATAAAAGTTCTCTTGTCATATTGAGCACCTATTAATTTCATTACCAATTCATTCTTCACTGAATTGAGTGTTGAAACTGGTTCAATTGAGCATAATCTCATAATAGCCCTAATTGCCTCCTTGTTTATCAAATGGGATATTCCCAACCAAAGGAATCTATCATGAATTTGGCTCAATGTATATCTTACCCACTCATCAACATACCAAAATTTTAGGAAATTATTCCAAACATGTAGGTTTTTCTCCATCAAGCTCACAAAATTAGGCTTCAACTCAAATTGGTCTCTGATGAGTTCATTAAACCACACATCACCCAGATTTGAGTGATTGTATTCTTCCAACTTAGCATGAATGTAAATCCTTACATCCTCAGCATGAAGCACGCCATATGGAATGTGTGAAAACACTCCGTCCAAATTTATCACCATAGATTTATTAGGGTGTCGCTTGAACTTTGGATGGGGTCGGTCCAAAACCTCTACAACTTGTGGGGTATACATTTTGTAACAAATTGAAATAACTTTTGAAACTTAGGGAAAATAGAAACTGTAAATACCTTTCAATTGCTTCTGGTTAGGGTTTCGTGCGTAAGAACTCTGAATCTTTTTACTTTTCTCCTTGTCTTTTATTCTCTCCTTGAATGCTCATTTGCAAATTATCTTTTGTTAAGTGAAATTACTTATAAAAGATTTTTGAACTAACCTAATTCATATTAAATGCTTGATTTGCTAAAGCTGGTAAACCCTAACTCTAATGCATAGTCACCTTCAATTGCTCCAAAAACTTTTGCATCTTGATATTTTCCATCAGTGTTTTCACAAATAGGTCAAGCATATAGACCTACACCTCATATCCATGTGCTAAGGGCATCAACACCATATCTTTGGCAGTGGCTTAAATATTTTATGTTCAACCTCCCCCTAAGCCAAAGCTCTTAACTTAGTTTTTTGGAGGAAACATTTGCACCAAAGGCTGGCACAGACTCAGTCTTAACTTCACTCTCTTCCTTCTTTCTCCAAATCTTTTCTATCTCTTTCCTCATCTCTACTATATTAGCCTTTTTTACTAGATCATTCTTCTTTATTGGATTATTCTTCTTCACATTATTGTTTCTGCAAAATTTTGAAACGTGTCTAGATCTATTGCAATTGTAACAAGTGACAACATTTTGAACAAGCTTACTTCCAACTCTTCTAGATATGCATTGATTAGCTTTATGCCCAAATCCATTGCATGTATAACAATAGCCATTGAAATATTGAAACCTCATACCATTTTCATAACCATTCATTATCTGATTTCTACACTCACTAGCCTTATGACCAAATATAATTTTGCATGTAAAACATTGACCGGGAAATGATTGAACATTTTGATTCATTCAACTTCTACATTTCATAGCCTTATGTCTAAATTTATTGTAGGAATAGTAGTAACCATTAAAAGATGATTACCTTTATACATTTGGTTGTCTGACAGGTGGCCTTTTAAAGTCTTTCCTTTGATTCTTGACCTACTTGACATTGCTCTTCTTGTCTTCAATCTTCTTTTGTTCAATGTTCTTCTTTTTAGCACTTGGTGTCTAATCTACTTTTGAACTTTCTCCTTTTTCAAACCCTAATCCACCTTTGTCTTTATAATTATTTTTATTTGCAATCATTTCATCAAGCATTGTAGAGCTCATCTTGAATTTATATTCTTGATTCTTTGCTTTCTCTAGATTTTATCTCAAAGTCACAACTTCTTTTTCAAGTCTTGAACATTCTTCATATTTTCTTTTATCCATAGCACTCAAGCATTCTTTAACTCATTTTCCTTCTTTGACTTGCACTTTTAGACTGATAATTATTCCATTTGCTTGCTTCAATTGCTCATTAACCTCCTTATGTCTTTCTCTGAATTTCTTGATTTTCTCCCTCAATTTTCTAATGTATTCATCTACTTCCTTGACATTTTCCTTCATATCTTTGTTCTCACTTTTAGTTCTTTCCATATCTTCAAGGGCCATTTTGAGTTCTCCATTCATGTCAACCATGCAATCTTCTTTAGTGAAACCAAACAAAGGATTTTTTTTTGAAGGAATAGGATATCTTCTAATAGTCATGTGTTCAACCTCCAAGACCTTCCTCAAGTGATTAAACTTCTTCCAAGGAACTAGGATTTGATACCAATTACTGAACACCCAAAATACTGAGAGGGGAGTGAATCAGTATTCTTTGAAACCACTTAAGCATTTAAAACATTCATTCCACACACCATATTCAAATTTTAGTAAGGAAGGAAACCATGAAATCGATCATCAAAGAACATAACACATAAACACCATATTTTAACATGGAAAACACAAAAAAGGAAAAACCACAGTGATGATTAGCTCACAATATATTATAACCGGTTACAATATATTATAGAAAGGCTCACTACCAGGTGGACTCAATATCTAGTGGACTCACTACCCATAGAAGGAAAGAAAGATAGAAGAAAAATGGTTTGGATCACTGCCAAGATTTGAACTACTACAAATACATCTATAATATGAAAAAAATATAGTTCCACTTAATCTCAAAATACTGAATCAACTCACTTCATACTACTCTATTCTAACACTCTGCTCTACTTTGCATTCACATCATATTCGCACTCTACTTAATAGGAATTCACACACACAAATTAATTATCCATTATCATCATCCTTGAAGATAAAAATGATCTTATATTTATACCCATTACATTCGCAAACACCTAGACAACATCAATTAGGTCAGCCTAATTGGATGTATCGTGCATACTATGACGTGTCAGCCTAAAACATGCTTCATGCCACAACTTAAAATTTATAATGCAGAAAATAGGTCAGGGTGGACCTATAATAGCTCCCACATAATGGATCAACACTTATCTAAAATCTACACAACTTAAACATATTAGGTCGACATTGTTGGTGACCTAACACCAAAATACGCCAACTGCATCCTCATGCTGACACACAAACATCCAAACTACACACCACTTGGAACTTAGATGCATCTAACACCTATAAACACTTTCAAAAATCCGCAAAACTATATATTTTTTCGTGGTAAAGTGTGGACTAATCAAAGCTAGTACTCTCTATAGGAAACGCTATCATTGGAAAAATTGGTAACTGTAATCCATAACTTTTCCACCGAAGGTCAAAACAACATAAAACTTTGGATTTAGACTCCTCTAACATCCAAAAAAAATTCCTTAGAACCACAGACCAAAATACTTCAAGGCAGATCAATATGGACCAAAAACTAGATGCATTGTATACAAAAAACTAATGTTCTAACACTTAGCCATATAACCAATTCATTTGTTCTACACCAAAGCAAAACATTTGCATCTCTATACTGGATTACTATTATTTCAAATACATATGCACGTCAAATCAACTTATCATCAAAGTAGACCTCAAACTACATTTTTGACATCAATGACAAAATTGTATCTACACACTATATATCTCATGCTCATGTTGCAAACAAGCATATCAATGAAAAACTCCTTAAACTTCCAATAGTAAGTTGTAGTAATTGTCAATCTGCCACTTGTTTATCATTTAGTTTCTTCCTGACTAAGGGTAAGCTCTCGTTTAAATCATCATAACCATTATTGAGGTAGAAATAAAAAATAGGGTTTGACTTAGACAAACCCCTATATGGCACAACCATTTCCCCTCTTTTTTGTGTGTAGGTTATAGATCTAAAGTAAATTGGGAGAAGATTGAAGACCCAACTTTTCATTCAAGCATTCAAGTCCTACAAGTCAACAAATTAGGAAAAGTGGATTTTGTGAGTGAAATGAATATTCTGACATTGAGTCCAGAGAAAAAGAACCTACAAACAGGGAGCAACTGGAATTTGGAACTTGATTTTGAGTATATGCTTCCTATTCTAAGGCGCCCAATACCCCTATCTAGCTAGATCAAGTTCAAATTTATATGTCAAGTTCCTTTTTGTCTACCCTCTACTATTCTAAATTCTATTTTTGTCTTTTAGTTCTATATTTTCCAAAAATCATCTTACTTTACTACATTTTCATAGTTAACCTAGGAACATCATTACATTATCAAATTAATTTACAATCACACACACACAAAACTAAAACCCCCAAAAGATATTCAAACCTTTAGAATGGCAAGGAAGAGTTTGAGCCTATGAACATCAGAAGTATAGTCATAACTTCTACACAGGACATCAAATTCAACTAGAAATGTATTTGGGTCCTTAGTCATTAACCCATAAAAGACTGGTAAGGATGAAAGATGGACGTTCTTCAGCACTGCAGTCTTTTCTTGGTTAGTGATTGGGAACTCAAATGTTGCACGTTTAGGATCATCATCCACTACATCACCCATGATGCGTTATGTCCCCTTTGTCTGTGTGCTAGATGTTGGTGAGAAGGAAGTTTCTTCTTCAATGTTACCTTCACTCTGAGTATTGGATTCACCAATTTATGTTATGGCTTCTTGGCATGAAGAGGGAAGGAATCTACCCAAAGAATCTCTCTACCTCTACATACATGAAATATGGCTTTCTATAGCAATGGTACTGCACAATGTTAGTGTATCTCTGGTGTTGGAAAAGATTTAAGTCTAACAATCCTAATGCTGAAAAAAAATATAAACTATGAAAGCTTTAGAAAAAAAGTCTATGAAGATAGCACCATCCCTAACAATAGCGCCAAAAGTGTAGACTCTAAACTAATGTTTGGTAAACTTGGTAGAACCTACACAATTCAAAGGTTTATCTGACTGAAGAGTCCACTCAACATTGCAAATACTACATTCAAATTTCAACCCAAGGTTTGTAAACTTGTGATGGTGCAACATTGTATATTCCTTCAAAGACTCAAAACTACTTAAGTTATCCCACTTAATATATTCTACTTGCCAAAAATTATAGAATTGCATAACAATGAAGAAACAAACCATAACTAATGGCTACGGGTACTTACAGCTAAAATTGAAATTGAATTGCTATAATAAGAGATTATTGTATCAACTCAAAACTGATCAAAACTAACAACTCAACTGATTTTCTAACCTCTGGAGTACTGCTAGTTAACCGTTTGTGCATGTTCATGAGCATTCATTACTAAAAAACAAAGTATGAAATTCTAGTTTAACTTGCATGAAGTTCATGAATTAATGATAAACATAAAACAACTATTTAAACAAAGATAAAAAAATAGAAAATGAAGTGAAGAATAGTTACCTTGAGTGGCATACTCAAGTGGTTGTTCTTACTTAACTAGAACCAAATCTAACTAACAAATTTTACACATCCATATGAAATTGACTTCGTTCATTGCATATCATGAAAGATTACATAAAATCTTCTTCACAGATTATATTCAATGAAAATCATTCTAAATATCCATCATGTCTTGAAACTAAAAATAATTGATAGTGAAAGATTGAAAAAATAACTAACTTATCTAAGGATTCAACCTTCGGCTATATATAAGCTCAAGGGAATCTTATTCTAAGAAACAACTAACTGCAATCATTAACTTCCACTCCTAGATATAAGAGTGCATAGTTAAGATTGAATTGTTCAAACCATAATTGAAAAGAAAGAAGAATCCTAATAGGACTAAAACTCTATAAAATAGAATTGCATGTAAAATACACAAACATTTGTCAAAATCCTATCAATAAAGGAGTCCTTCTTTTCCAGTGCTTATTAACTTGTTATAATGATGCATGTTCAATCTTTGTTAGGTGTCTTCAACAATAGTTATTGCATTTCAATTTAATCTAGAATTCCCCTATTTTGTTGTTCCAACCTTCCTTTTGTTGCGAGTTACAACTTTCAATTGCTACGTTCTATAGTTCCTCCTTAGCTACAAAAAGGTTAATTCACAAAGCATGTGCACAAGACTAACTATCATAATTAAAACATAGAATTTCATCCACATTTCATGCATTCTCTCACATAAACCATGCAATACTATTATGTCATAACCATATTTCCATCATTATAATTTAGGTCCAAGTCTGCATAATAAGTACATGAAAAGATAGCATAATGCTGATGGTGGAGAGATGTTGCTAATAATCTTAGTATGGTGTATGCTCTCTCATGATGCTCATGATGAAGCATATGTTGCTGAAAGAAAGTTATGGCCTCTGCAAGTTGTTAAAAGTTTATGTTCTTGGAAGTTGCTGAGAAGACTATTTTGGAGAATGCTTTGTATTCCTTCATTGTTGTAGATATGGTCTTATATTTTTGGATTCAGTGTTTGTGCTCTGTGGATGTTGCACTCCTATCTTTTTAGGTCACCAGTGTTGTTGAGGAGGTTTCTATGAATTGGAGAAAGTTGGTAGTGTTGTTGGTTGTCTGTACTGGGCCAAAAAATGCTTTGTATTTCTCTACATTGATGTTTCTACTCCCACGGCTTGGTGAATGTGCTCTTAGTGTCTGTGTAGTGTCTCAGTTCAAATTTCATGTGTTGAAGTGGTCCACAAGTTGATTTGCTAATGTTATATATCACAGTTGTGCATTCTATGTTTTTGGGAAGAAGTATTGTGTTCCTTTTTAGGTTGCGACAGTTGTTGGTGGCATGACAATATAAAAGAAGTATCTAGAAGCTTTTTTGGATGTTCAAGGAACATCTCTTTATGATCCGCATGGTAGTGTTTGATTTCTTTTGATGTTGCATTGTGTTTGAGTTGGTCTTCTAAAAAATTGTGGATATCCAGCCAATAGGGCTTGTTCTCTTGGTTGTGATAAGTACTTGAGGGTTTGCGCTAGCATATGAAGTTGTGTTAAGGTATATTTGGGTCTTGAACTATCTTGGTTAGAATGACATTAAGTAAATTCAATTGAAGTTATGTTTTTGGGCCAACTAGTTTTGTGCTTCGCATTTCATCTACACGTTTCCCTTTTGTTGACTTAGGTTGATGTGTGCTAGCATGTGAATTGCTTGGGATCACATTGGAAGATGCAATAAGATTGTTTTTGGTCCTCTCTTTCCCCTAGATAGGACCCCACTATGTTTTTATGGCCAACTTGTTGAAATCATTATTTATCCTTCTTTTGGACGACCTAAGTGATGTTTTGAGGTCTTGCAGTGGATATAAATGCAAGAACATTTCAGATGCAAGAAGTGAGAAAGTGTGGACGTGTGTGTTGAATATATTGAATATCTTATAGAGGAAGTGTGAAAGTGTGTGGAAGAAATATTAGATGTGCTTTAACGCCTTAGTCAACAGAGTGTTGTGTTGACAAATATTGTAAGTTTCATAACCTTCATGTATCTTGCTTTGAGATAGTGAATCTCATTAGCTCCTTGTAAATTGTATCTTGCTTTGGAATTGTGCTCTTCAGTTTGCAAGTCCTTTGTATCTTTCCCTAAGGTTGTGCACCTTAGTCTACAAGTCTTTTGGCAGTAAGCCTATTTTTTAAGTAGTGAGCTTCATATATTGGGTTAACTCTCACTATGGTTTTTCCCTCATTGGGTTTTCCATGCAAATCTGGTGTCATCTTGTACATATGTGTTCCTTATTTTATCTTTCATTATTGTTGATCTTATTAAAGATTGAATTGTTGTATATTTTACTACTACTGATCTGGTTAAGGGTTTTAGTTTTTGAAGATACTGATTCACCCCCTCTCAATATCTGGTGCATTCAACACTTCTTGACTTCCACTTTCATCTCATATTCTTTTAATTTTGGAGCCAATGCTTCAATCCCTCTTTTTAAGTAATTGAAAAATTAGAGAATACAACTAAGGGTGGGAAACAAGAGCCCTTCTTGTGTGCTCTCAAATGGATCTTATCAGTCTCATTTAATTGCCACGTGATTTCCATGAATGCAATTTTGTCTAGGACATATTTTGACAGTATGTGGGGCTCTACATTTGCACCATAAACTCTAATAACCATAGTTCTTGAATGTAGGAACCAATCACCTCGGTTATGATCATAAGCCATTTTTTGTTGTTTATCCTTTGGTCTTAAAAACTTCATGATACTATCAAATAGATTGCTACATTGGCAACACAAAAACCTCAGCATTACCTACACAAAATATTCTTCAAAAAAAAAGCTAGATGTCTTGTAGTACATATCCTAGATATGAGTTCCATTGAATTGGCATAGAGTTTCCTTCAAGAGTCTGCAACTGCAACTACAATTCTTTGTTCCAGGCCTTCTTCCCATAGTATAGAAAAATATAGCATAACATGGAGTACCACTTAAAGTGAAGGATCTTATCATCATCCTTTAAGGCCACTAACTCCTTATGGATGCCCTTAGCAATATATGAGGCAAAATCAAAGTCTTTTCTCACATCCATGTGCTGAAAATTAGAAGCCATCATCATCAAAAGAATTAGCATTTAAGGCTTAAATTCAATTTCAAATACTTGACATGGAGAATAATAAGTCTTTATGAAATACTCCACATAAATTTCCACATTGAAAGGCTCCAAATCATCCATAGAAAATGATGTAAGCTTGTTTTCAAGGTTTCTCTTCTTATGGTGTGACAACCACCTTACTTTGTAGCTAAAGTGATCTCCTATATTCCATATTCAACTCATCAAGATTAATTGGGATATTAGCAATGAGATTGAAGTTGAAGACCTCACAAATCAATTCTTTGTTCAAGACCATCATTTTTTGTCCTTTGAAATTATTGAGGTTTCTTGTTTGATCATTGTACTTGATACAAATTTATTTTATTAAATCCACATTGATAAAAGTATCGGGTACTACTAACTTCCCCAAATCATAACTCCATATGTTGGGGATAGGATGGTCTATACTATTTCTTTTGTGACAATATCAAGGAACAAATTTCATCCTTGAATGAGAATTATTGCATCTTTGAGTGATTTGAATCTGTCATGAATCCTATAAAATAGAATCCCAATGCCTTGGGCATGTATTTATATTTTAGATGAGCCAAAAACTAGGTTTAACAAGTATTTCTCAAAGACCTTGTTTGGTTTTTCCATTCTGAATTTGCATCTCCAAGATGTCACCACAACTTCTCTTTGCTTCATTAGTTCTTCACTTGAAATTTTGAGAATGATAATTTGAATGTTGCAAATTAATATATTTGAAGAAGCAATAGAAATCCATCACTTTTGGTAGTTAATGCTCATACTAGCGAAACCAAGGAGTTTATCACTAGTCGTTACCCATTAGAATGGGAAAACATTGTCGGCAACATCATCCTTGGTGTTACACGTGTCAAGCTTGTCCGATAGTGCAAGTTCACACCCGGTGCTTGAGAAGCAAACCGGGCTACAAAGAACTAATACAATGCAATTGGAAGTGACCACATGAACATAAGCAAAATTAATACCTGTAAGTGGACAAAAGTATATTTTGAATGCCTAAAGAAATGGGATCGACAAGTAACTAGGACAAGGGTCAAAGAAATTGAAGATAAAAAACTTAATATATTTAAAATGTAGAGAAAATCATATGGTTAGAAAGGTAAGAGAATGTTTGATGTTATTGTGGAATTTTTTATATTAGTATTGGAAATATGTAAATTTGATGAAGAGGGCACTCAAAATTTAGTTATTTTTGTATATTTTTTTTATAAAAAACGTTTTTGAGTGTTGGCATGAAAGTTCAACCCTTTGGATTGGATGCTCACGAAAAATCCAACCTTAAGGGCTGGTAGTTTCCAAGGCAAGTTATAATGTGAGTGTTACAATGAGCTCACTTAATCACACAATTTTGAGAAAATTAAAAAATAGTCAAAATTGCATGATTTTAGGCTATTTATTTTATTTTTCATAGTTGTACACAAGCGCATTGTAACATGCTTATGCTATAAAGCACTCACATTATGGCTTGGTAGTGGCTACCAAACGATAATGTGTGGGTGTTATAATATGAGCACATTATATATGTACAATGGACCAACAAATGCTTTTGGCCTCTTTTTGCTCCCCCACCTTTGTGCACTTACCCACTTAGAAATTTTGAGACCCTTGAAACTTCTAACACATGATAGGTACCTAGGAGATGACAAAGGACAACACTTAGGAAAAATCAACACATGGAGACCCATACAAAGATTTTTTGAATTAGTTACATGATATAAAAAAAATGATGCCTAAGTGCACAAGAGGGTTTAGACTAAATATTGAAAACTAGTCTAAGTGTTTAGTTTAAATAAGGTATCACATGTTGATATTAAAATTATTCTATTCCATTTCCCACATGATTCCCTAATGAATCATTTCTTAGTATTTTAGTGGGCCATCCTATGCTAGTAAACACAATCTCCTAAGTAAAATATCCTACTAAAGAACAACAATAGTTTTAGTTCTCACATTATATATCATACAAAAAACAAACAATAATTCATTCCATAGTAGAATGATGCCCATAAAAGCAAAAAAGACATATAAGTGCATTGCATTTTTATTAAATACATTCTGCAAGATTAAAAATTACTAGGTTTCTGAATGTTTCTAGATTAAACTGCACAAACTTTTTCCCATCAAAATAGTTTACAAAATTTGTTATAGAAACATGAAAAGATCTAATATTCTAAATTGTAGAAATTTAATATCTTTAACTAAAAATTGTTACCATCTTTCCTTCCATAAAACAAAGATAGGTAGACTTAACTGAACTTCAATGTAAAATTTTATATTAAAAAACACTATCAATCATTATCATAGCTATAAAATATTATCTCTATTAAGAATTCATATTATCACAACTGTAAAAATATAATCTCTATTATAAATCTTTTCAATTATATATAAATCAAAAGAGGGAAATTATAGCAATCAATTTTTACTTATTCATGAGCTAAGAGAATTCATTATCACAACTATCTGTTTACCATCTCAATGATTCAATCCATAACTCTAAATTAATTTAAGATCTAAATTAGATTATCATCGCTATTTTTTTTTTTCTTAGATGAGCAATGGTAAAAAAATAATCATTTTCTTTAGATGGGGAATGGTAAAATTTTTATTATTTTTCTTAGATGGGGAATGGTAGAAATTGTATTCCAAATTTTATTATGTTTATGGGACACTTTATTGTGTGGATAAAAATTGATAGTACAATATTTTGTAGGCTTAAAAACTAGTAGATATTTGTATGTTTTGAGATTAAACTGCAAAAACTTTTTCCCATCAAAATAATTTAAGCAGTTTGATCTAGAAACATATAAAGATTTAATATTATAAACGGTAGAAATTTAACATCTTTAATAAAAAACTATTACCATGTTTTCTTCCATATAACAACAAATATGTAAACTTAACTGAACTTCAATGTAAAATTTTATATTAAAAACACTATCAATCATTATGGTAACCATAAAAATATTATATCAGATATGAATTCTTTATCAGAACTGTAAAAATATTATATCTGTTATGACTCTTTTCAATTATATATATAAATCAAGGCAGACAACTACAATAATCAATTTTGAGAAGAAGTACCCACCTTACCTCTTTTTTCTTTTTTTTGTTAACGGACAGGGGTATCCCCGTAACCCCGCCCAGCAGCCCGTGTCTTGGATATCTGGGGCGAGCGGGGGTGAGACTAGTTCCCTGCAGGGGGACCCAACAGCCGACAAGCCAGTCCCAACCAAGTAAACCCACCTTACCTTAATAAGTCCTATCAGTAACAATAACAATAATTAAACGCCAAATTTTGGATACTCCCGAGAATAGAAAACAGTTCTCATTTGTATGAGACAATCTATAAAAATCTCTTTGCATGAGCATAATAACAAGAGAAAATCCTGCTGTTAACATCAGTAAATATGAATTCCAAATATTGCTTGGCTTAAGACCGACCACCTTAATCATACAATAAATACTGCATATGAAGAGAATCTGATGCCAAAAAAGTCTCAATTGTGAAGGAAGAGGATTGGAAGCACAGTACAATAGTGAATGAAAAACAGTGTTTTTCTGTCACATCTGTGGTGAGTAGTTGGAATTTAATAAGGCATACCCACTAATGGTGTGAAGGAATAGTTAATGCATAATGCATAATGCATCATCTTTTCTGGTAAACGACAGAGATTTACATCATCACTTTCCAGAATTTCCGTTGAAAACTTAGAGCATGCTGTTGGAAGGTCACATTGGAGGGAAAGTAAGCTCCCTGAAGAAATTAATTATGCCTGCCCCTGTCAAAATCTGTGTGTTTTATTGTTTTCTCAGTTAGGAGTAGGTAAAGTTTCCTTGTCTGTCATCTGTGGGACATTGGAGAGTTTCAAAGATGCAGGGGAAAAACAAATGGAGATGTCCTTTTCAGGGTTCACGGGGGTCATTAGGGAGATTTTTTCTTCATCAATCATAAAATTATTGCAACTGGCTTAGAAAATGAGATGTTCATTTAATTTTGGGATGATGTAAATGTCACATAAATAGTTTAGGTATAGTTATTAAATTATAATAAATAAATTTGTTGAGGACAATAAGTTTGGACTTTATGATCAATTGTTGAACTTAAGAAATTTTGGAGAGAAGAAAATGATGTTGAAGGTGTGGGGAATTGATTTGATAATATCTTAAGATTTGACACTTTGTTGTGATAAGTGTCTTAAAATTTGTGAGAGGATTATTATCTGATATGGTTTAGATTTATGCCTACAAAATTGATCTTTGCGAGTATGGAAGTATTATGGCATGTGGTATTGAACATAGACCCACAAAATGAACTAGTAATTAAATTATAATAAATAAATTTGTTGAAGACAATAAGTTTGGACTGGTTATAATTAAATGTGGAATTTCAAAAAAAAAAAATTAAGAGAGAAAATGATGTTGAAGTTGTGGGGAATTGATTTGAAGATATGTTAAAATTTGACACTTTGTTTGACAAGTGTATCAGAATATGTGAGTCAATTATGATCTAATATGATTTAAAGATTTATGCCTACAAAATTGATCTTTGTGAGTGTGGAAGTATTATGGCATGCAATATTGAATCTACACCCACAAAAGTGGTCTAGTACGAAATGGGTGACTAACTTAGCTTGTTTTACTTGTGTCTAAGTGTGGTGACATCTACATGCACCATTAAAAAACATGCTAAGCAAGGGTCATTTCCTTAGTCAAGCCCTTAGGTTGATTGATTCAATGATAATGAGCCAAGATCAAAGACATTACACAAGCATGCAAGGATGTGTAAGATGATGTACACATGTTTTGGTAATGCTACTATGGATGTATCACGAATACTCTCCAACAATGTTTTTTCATAATCATTGATTATTCTTCAATGATTTCAAAAATAAATAATGAACTTCCTTAAGTACAACATAACACACAAATCCATAAAAAATGCATTAGGTTGGCTCACAATGGCTAATATGAGGGAGTTGGCAAGATTTAATTTGAATTTGAATTTTAAAAGTTTAGTGTTCAAATCCACAATTATAAAAATGAATTGGGTCAATGCTACACCAATGAATTTGATCTAGGATGTCAAATGGAACTTTAGGGATTGAGACCAATTTCTAAAGATGAGTGATGATGGGAGTAGGATTGGATATATTCATGAGTCAACTTGTCGGATTAGAATATCACTTGTAGACTTGTTAATCCATAAAAGACACTATAACTAAAGAAGAGAGTAAAAAAGAGAAAAATCAACATTGGTATATAGTTTTCACAATTACATTGTGTCCTCATGTTGATTTGTATGTGAACTACTATGAGGATGTATGTTGTAGACATCTAAAATTAATCATTTGTATTTGATCAATTTACCCTAATTGCTTCTATTTTCAACCTCTATATTAATTAAATAATATTCCTATTATTTAATTAATATTCGCATCTTCCCAAATCATTTCTTCTATATCCCCTAAGGTCTAATATTACGCTAAATAATTATTTGTAGCTAATTATCTATCCTTTATCTATCTTCTTCTGAAAATTAAATAAATATTTTTTATTTATTTAGTTCCTTCCTCTTGTCACATCCCCATCACTTTTTCCTAACTTAACATTAATGTCTTAATTCACCCTTAATCTACTCCTAATCATGTGCACACACTTAATCTATGATTAAGTGGGGATTTGACTACTCCAAATCTCTACACAATCTACTTTATACCCACAACCTTAAATGCTCCTTTTCGGGAAAGACCCCATGTACTTGGGAGGTATGGGCTCTCATTCCTCAAATTCATAAATGAAAATTTTAAAATTCTCATGTGTCCTTTTAAGTACCTAAGGTAAGGTGTTGACAAAGAGCAACTTTATGAGGCATCCTCCAAAGGTACTTCATAGTACCCCACATCTTCTCATCCTACCTATTTGTGCCACTTGGTGCCATCTCCATGCTTGATACATCTCAAGCCATCTCCACCCTTGATCTCCTAAATCAATCTTGTCCATTGATCCACCCCATAAAAATCTATACATACATCCATAACCCAAGCCATTTTATCAAACCTTGGAATGCAATTTTATGTTGTCAAACTTAAGTGAGAACTCATCAAATTCATCAAAGGGAAAGACCATTTCATGCAACTAGGACCCTTAACATGGAATTAAATGCTTTTTTTGTTGAAGATTTGGATTTCCTAATGCCCTAACTAAGTGTTTGATTGTCTTTTTGTGGTGTTTGATTTCATAGTTAAATTGCTCATCTTTGCATAAAATTTCACTCATACATTTCTAGCATGCTTGGTGGGACCCACGTCCTTGATTAAACTAACCAAATTTTTTGTTTTAGTGATTTTGTTGTTACAAGCTTGGATCAACAGTTGTGCATTCCAGTGGTACCACTCTGTGGATCAAAAATTGGGTCAAGATTTCAGTGAATGTGTTGGTTGCTAAAATAATTTCCATCATTTTAGAAATATTTGCTTTTAGGTTTTTGATAGGGAGATAAATAGATAAGGGGTTATGCTATTTGATTTTCCATTTCCATCATTTAGAGCCATTTTAGCTTTCTTTAGCTAACTTGTTTATGTTTTCCATGTAGGTGATATGCAGGCGAACTCACTGAAATATATCACCTACACAAAAAACACAAAAAATTTGCATATCAATGCTAGCACTTTATAAATTGGTGGCTATGTAAATTTCAGACATCATTGTTTCCATTTGCATATCAGTGAATCTACTATGTGGATTGGTGGTCCTATCTAGTATAATTTTTTTTCATGTTTGATCAATTTATTTCAAAATTTTCAAAAAAATTGCACTAACAAGATAACCTTTTGGCATTGTGATCGATCTAACACCTTTTTTTTTTAGCATATGCTCATTTAAGATAAACAAACACCAAACTAATAACCAAACCTTCTACAACCCTACAATCAAAGGCTATATGTTTACCACTAATATAAGAATATTAAGTTAGATTAAAGGGTCAATTAACCTTATTTGTCATGTTTGAGGTCCCTTTAAAGGTGTATTCTCTCTCCTCGCACCATTTGGTGATCTTGGAGATCAAAAAATTAAAGCGATCCAAGTCTTGTGTGTCTAACCCAAGTTACTTGATCATGCATATATTGTTTCCTTGTGTTTTGTGTGATCTTGGAGATCAAAAGAGCCAAGTGTGTCCTTCCCTTTAGGAGGCATGCTCAAGGATTTAATCACCCCAAGGGATTACCTCAACCATATTTTTCAATGCAATATACAAAGGGGGCATAGTGAAATCTATACCTCAAGGTGAGCCATTATCATGCTTGGCTAAGCCCCAACACCCTCGGTCTTTCGAGACTTGGTGGTGAAGAGTCTAGGAGAGACCTCTTAGCTCAAGCATTTATAGACGGGCCCCCAATTCACGAATTTTGCTAATGGCTTGTGCATAGTAGCCTAAGACCTTTGGCCATTTTTTAGTGTGGTACAAGGGATGTGTATCATACCTTGAAGTTACCCACAATGTACCTCCATGTGGTGAGATAGATCTAACCAAGGTAATTTTCTTATAGCAACTATTGTCTAGCATTACAATGACACAATGGAATCACCCTCAAGGTGTGGGACCTTGAAAATGAGGCCAAATCTCCAAAGAAGGCCAACTTCCTCTCTAATCTAGATACAAAGGTGTTGATCCAACTCAACACTAAACAAGCATAAGATAATCCTAGTCTATCAATTACAAGAGGAAAGGGTGAGATAAATATAGGAAATTAAAGGGGTGGTCATGCACCAAGATAAAACATGGTTCTTCTTGCCTTGAATTTTACATAGAGAGTAAACAAAATCATTAAAGAAGTTTACACAGTTCCTTATTTCATTAGTTTGACAAGCAAGAATGAAGATTGAAGTCTGAAAGATCATAAAATGGGTAGAGATTACCCAAAATCAACACTTACAACAAATTAGCACAATCACACATCCTAGAAAAGATAAGAAGAGATTATGCATTTACAAAAGTATCAAACATTACACAGGATACAAGCACTAAGAAGAGGTAAACAATGATTTTATTAACATAGACATAAAATCCAATTTTATAGTTGTAGAATGCAAAAGTTACATAAGTATGCTAAATAAAACCTAGGGAAGAACCCTTGCAATGAGCACAAAAGTTCCTTATATTCATCTAAAGGTCATAGGAGAGAGATAGGGCGCATGACTAGGTAGGAAACCCAAGCCACAACCCAACAAAACATATGTAGACAAGTTTCCTCCCCAAAACTTGATTTGAAATCCTTCCAAAATGGCCCTGACATCCATACCATGCTCTAGCATTATGAATCCATGGAAGATGACCAATAACCCCCACAAAATTTGTTGCAAAATCATGGTTAGAGGTGGCCCTTTGAATGGAAAAGTAGTCTACAAACAATTAATGAAGCATAGGAATCATTTTTCCACTTGGAGTCTATAAAAATATATTTAAAATATTTCCTATAGCTCCACAAAATAGATATGGTAGTTGAGTAAGTCATTACAAAATTAATGGAAATTCTAGGCTAAAAGGTGAAAATCAGGTAGAATTTTTCCAAAAATCCCCACGAGATCCAAAGTTTAGATGGGACTAAAGGAAGAAAAGGGGGAAGGGGAAACAAGGAAGGAACTTGGACTTTTGGACATTGTCCAAATGTCCAAAGGGGACTTGGAGTCTTGAGGGAACCAAAGGGAAGAAAAAGGGGAAGGGGGAACAAGGAAGAAACTTGAAAAATGTCCAAAGGGAACCCGAAAAACCAAAAGGACCAAAATGTCCAAAAGGAAATCTAAAAAGTTTTGCCAAAACCAAAGGGAATAAAAGGGGAATGGGGAATGGGGAAGGAACTTCCACTTTTGGACTTTGTCCAAATGTCCAAATGTCCAAAGGGAACCCAAAACCCTAAAAGGACCAAAATGTCTAAAGGGAGCTTTGAGTCCTAAGATAAACAAAGGGAAGAAAAGGGGAATGGGGAAGAAGGAAAGAACTTGGATATTTGGACTAAACTTGAAACCTTGAAAGGACCAAAATATCCAAAGGGAACCTAGAATCTTGATGAAACCAAACAAAAGAAAAGGGGAAGGTGGAATGGGGAAGGAACTTGGATATTTTTACTTTGTCCAAATGTCCAAAGAGAACCCAACACCCTGAAAGGACCAAAATGTCGAAAGGAAACTTGGAGTCTCGACAGAACAAAAGGGAAGAAAATGGGAATGTGGAACGAGAAAGGTGTTGGGAAAATGTGTCTCAACCTTGCAATTATGTAAGGTTTATTGTTGATAGGTAAGTGTGGGGGGGTTGCAGGGGGTACCCCCCTACGAGGGGTCCGGGGCCCATGCATCACAACGAGGATTTGGGAGTAGCGCCCTTGAAAGCCAAATTTTATGTATATTTTATTATTGTAAATATAGGTTGTTCATCATTAGGTCTTAGATCTAATAGTAGATATTTTGTTGGCTTGACTTTCCCTAGAAGACAACCCTATTTTATGAAGATGGTGTATATGGTTGTGTATTATGATGTATTTTGAGAGTGTGATAGCAATCGTGTTGCCTTTGGATCTCTGGTTGGTGATACTCCTATGAGAAGCTTGATCTGCAAGTATATTGTAATATTTGTGATTTCTAAATAATATATTGTGCGGCTTTTGGAGTGTGGGGTTTTTCTCCCGAAAGGGTTTTCCCCACGTAAATCACTATGTTGTGGTATGCATGATTTTATGTTTAAGTTTTTGTAACTATTGAAAAGATCTATAAAGTTTTGCATTATCCTCTTATCAAGAATAGTGTAGGCAGTTGTTCCACTACCTTAGCTTCCTTACAAAAGGAACTTGGACATTTGGGGAAACCCGAAACCTTAAAAGGACCAAAATGTCCAAAAGGAACCTGAAGTCCCAATGAAACCAAAGGGAAGAAAATAGGAAGGGGGAATGGAGAAGGAACTTGGACATGGAACTCAGAGTCTTAGCCACTTTTGGGATATCTCAAATAGTTATTTAACTGAAGTTTGAGAAAAGGAAGACTAAAACTACCTAATGCATATTTGAACAAGATAAACCCATTAGGATTTCTCATATCGATTTATAATTAATGGAAAAAAAAAAAAAAAAACACAAAGTGACAACAACAACCATTGATAAGGGATTTCATATGTAAATGGTTATCTCTAACTATCCATTCATAGGTAGATGCTATTAATAAATTATTTTCTATTGTGGGCCCATACATGAAAAAACACACTTTGAATAAGTAGAGGGCTTGTGAGCATGTTTGGTGCGTCTTCCATGTGCTAAACTAGTAAATGTCTTATTCCACAGTCCAAAGTCTATCTAGCCAAGTGTCTTTTTTGTGTGATTTTTACTAAGCTATCTTTTCCAAAAATCACCCAATCAGTGGATCCACTCTATTTTTTAGTGGTTCTACTTTGTCCATAACATTTAGTCTATCCAAAAATCAAACTGTCAAAATTGTTCAACTCTGAAACATCAAATTTGTCAGCCCTTCAACGAATACGTTTTGTGTTTTCGTGGACTTGCCCTGTTCAGTTTTTGAGCCCAGTCATAATCCAAAACTAGTAAATAGTCTTTCAATGGTTCTAAACCTAAACCAAGGATTTTGATTTGTTTTCGGTGGACCTGCTATCTTAAGTTAATCCATGTCAATATCACCAAAAATCTGTCAAACTTTAGATCAATGTTCTTGGAACTGAATCAATGAATCTGCTCTGTTGTTTGGTAGATCTACTACCTTAAGCTAAAATTGTGCTAAAATCCCCCAAAATGTGTCAAACTCTGATTAAGTGGTCTTGAAGATGTCTTTGGTATCAAGTACCATGAATTCATTTTCTATTCCTTTTCATACTAATGTCAAAGAAGAAGAATATATGCATATTCTTCTGATAATTGTTCTAATCCCAAACAAATGGGAATAATAGAAAATGATCTGGGAACTGTACAAACATTAGAGAAAATGTTATAGGCAATTGTGAAGAAATTAAGAGTAACTGGATGAATGAAGATTCTCAATCTCACATTGTTTTTTTCCAAGTTGGTGCTTAGAAATATCTAATGATGACTTTTGGTGTAGAGGAGGAGTCATTATTTCTCCTTTGCAGTTTATAGAAGAGGATACTTTGATTAATAAATTTAAAGATATCAAGTTGTCATTAGTGGACCATGGAATTCTTGAGCCAAACATTGTAAAGAAAGATGAAGTTATTTTATCTGAGAATGATTTTATGTTCATTAAGATTGTTGTTCATGATCAAGAGTCTCAAGCTATTTTAGAGGAAGCCAATTCACATCAAGTTTTGAAGATTGGTCGTTCTTAGATTCAAAGGATCATAAGCACATTCAAGGATGAGCTATTAGTGAATTTGATATATTACATGAAGGTATCACTGATGACATGCAAGATGATATGATCCATTAGGATTTAGAAGTCTATAATAAGGAGTGGATTTTTGGGCATGATACATTATTCGAAGAGTTTTTAAATGTCTTTTATTATTTTTTGATTTCTTGTCACACTAGTTGCAAGTTGGTGGTTGAGTGTACAAGTACTCTTGAGTCATCATACATTGTTCCATAAACGCATATATTTTTCTCAACCTATAAATGGATTCATGTGATCATCCTAGAGCAGTTTGAGGTAGGAGTACTTACCATGTGCATAAATTAAGGAGGCATTTTGTTGTGTGTTCGCTTTATATTTTTGCATCCTTTGCGTTGCATGTTTCATTTTTGGCTTGTGTCTTATCTCTCTTTCCCTTATAATGTTGTATTTAATCCCCTTGACTCTGTAGTCCAATGGATGTAAGGCATTAATCATTTCAAGATATTCTAATTTCATCTTGTGTTTGGAAGGTCCTCGTCCCTAGCCAAAGTCAATTGTTGGCCTCATTTTTAAACTCGCCAATTTTCAATTTTTTGTGTCAAAATCTCTTTTTTGAGTTGCTCCTATAAACACTCCAATTGTCCACTCATGCCAATTCATTCACCAATTTGAAAGAAAATCACTCATCATTCCAATTCCAATTCTTAGAGTAGTAATTGCATTCACAAGATTTATGGAAACAATTAAATGTAGAAACCCATAATAGCTAGAGTTAAATAATTTTGTAGGGACATTCCTGAGTTTATTTGACACAATGTGGCCTTTTTCTAGCCAAAATTCCGCACCATTTGAGCGATATTAAATTTTCAAGTTTTTAGTAGGCAGTTTGTGAAAATGATAAAATCAAGGGTTCTATAGAAACCAGAGTGAAAATGCTTGATAGGGAGTTTTATGAGGATACAATTGATGATGCAACAAGCTTTTAAGATAAAATGTTATCACAATCAAAAGTTATGGTATTATTCTTCTTCATGGTGTCTGCAGATTTCTCAAACAATGTTTATAATCTTCTTGTTAAGTGAAATCAAGGACTTTTCAAATCTATTGGCAAATTCACAAGTTGAAATCCTGACAATGCACTTTGGTGGTGTTTTTACGATTCAAAAATGCAAAGAACAATATAAAAATCTGCATTATTAATCAAAAGCTTTGAACAGCTTTGTGGAGTTCCAGAGACCCCTAGAACCCCAACAGTTCCTAATGGTTCCCTAAGTGACATTGCCCATCCATCTATGTTTTACATTGATATGTGAAAATATTTGATCTTAAATGAAATTAAGAACCAATGGAAGGTTCCCATGCTACCAAGAACCTCCCCACGCACGGTATACACAAATGGATTCGTTGAAAAGGATTTTGAAACTTTTACTGGCATCCTTTGCACGTGCCAAAACAAGAGCTCCAAAGCAGGTTGTGGACGTCTATCAAATCATAACATAATTGGATTTTTGTGAGAAGTTGTAGTCACAACTACTGTTGTGGACATGTATGTAAATGTAAAATTGTTTGACAAAGACCCCTCAAAGATTTATAATTGCCACGATTTTGGAGTATGCAGTTGTAAACCCAAAACCTACAACTTTTGCAAGCGTCCAAAGGTTGTGGGAACAATGGGAACATCCAAAAACTTTGCCATAAGCACAACAATTACTGATAATCCTTTTGTAGCTCTTTTATTGTCTTTTCCATAGAAGCATAGACAAGGAGCGAACTGTGTTACAGAAATGACTCAAAGAAATATGTCTTATGGAGCACCATGATTGCAGAACTTCCATAAATGTGAAAGGGTGGTTAAGTGGTTGGACATTCAAGATATTGAGCATGATTCAGATACTGAGATAGAAGAGTGCTTTATTGTGGAAGCCCTTCATTTGGACAAGTTATTATATATTTTCTCATATTTTCACAATAGTTAGTAAGGGTTGTTCAAAAGTCAAGATGAAAAGAGTTAATAAAAAAAGGTAAGAGAAATGCTTGATCAAATATCTAGACCAATGGTTATGATATGTGGACAAAATAATAAACAAGTAGAGACAAAAGATAGAGATGAATTTGCAATGGTATCACCCCATATTGGATGAATTACCCAATTTCCAATGCACTTGAAACATCTCAGGGAGGGATTGAAAGCTTGAAGCTTGTACTGATATGCTTGGAAGTTCTAGATGCGAGGATACCACTTGAAGATCCTAAACAAGTGACTTAAGAGGCACTTTAGCTGGTTATGGAAACATCCTACAAAGTGTTTAACAAAATATCATGATAGGCATTAGCTCATCAAATTTATATAGGGCTCATTGTTATTAATTTTTATAAATTATTTTTTTCATGAGTCGAAAATATATGCTCATTAAAATGAATTGAAATAAGTTCTCAAATATTTCATAAATTTTGAAGGTAGTTATGATTTAATTAGAAATTGGTTATGGGCTGAAAAGCTATAAATGTAATTATTTTCAGTGTAAAAGGGTTGAGAGTTCTGGTTCTTTCAAGTTTTAATTGAGAGATAAGGGAAAACTAAGAGGATTATTTTATATTGTACAAAAGGAAAGACTCATAGAACTCTTAATTTTGAATAAAATAAAGAATGATAAAGTTGGTTGTAGGATCAGTAGGGAATTTGTTCGTGTTGTTTGTTATTTGTATGTTTAATTTTTGGCCTCTTAAATATTTTCTATCATGTATTGAGTTCACTAGTTTTCCTCATGTAATTGTGATAAGGTTATAGGTAGTTATCTGATCGTAGAATCATAAAACTCCCACATAAATGCATCTCTCATGTGTTTGATTGTGTTTCTTCTTAAAACCCTAGTTGTATGCCTACTTTTCTGAATAATCTTTTCGAGAAATGGATCTTGGTACTAGTTTCATTCTTGTGTGAAGTTTTGAATCATATTTTCATTTTAGTTTTATTTTAGTTTCTTTTTCTAGTTTCTACTTAAAAATATACCCAAAAAACTCCAATTTTATCATATGAGAGAGCTACCCCTCTCAAACGTAGAGGAAATTTCTTAGTCCAATAACAACTTATCCAACTATTGGAATAATTCACTGCTAGTTATGTGAGTCATGTTAAAATCAATAGTGACAAATCTATTTACCAATAGGATGCCTTTCTACTTTTATTTTCTTTGGAACCCACATGGGTTTTTTTATGGGCCTTTGTGACCTTTTAAATTTAGCTTATTTTTTAATTAATTTTTTTTATTTGCTTTAGCATGTCTCTTTTATAGAACATGGTGAACCTTGGATTTGCAAATATTTTTGGCTTTTATAAATTTTTGTTTTGGCATCCAAATTGCTTTCAATAGAAATATTATCTAGGGCCATAAAGATAGAATAATTTGATAGCTTATGAATGGGGTGATGGAGGGAACGTATTGGAAGGTTCAAGGATGTGTGCATTTGTGGATCCTACTTGGGGAGTTCAGATAATGCATGGGTAGGATGAAGGGAGTTTGAGATATGAGTGATGGATTTCATGATGTAAGGACCCAAGATGGATGAACAGGATAAATGATGTGGGTTTGGAATGTAAGGACCCAAAATAGTTTGGAGAAGGAAGGAATTAACTTTGGTACATAGGGGCGCAAGATGGATTTGGAATATGGGGGATGGGGATGCTTGGGTTTAAGTGGGGGATTTGTGATGTGGGAGGGAACCCAAACATCTTGAGAATGAGTTATGTAGCCAAGGCCCTAGGAATTTGGATTGTCTTTGATATGAATGGGATCTACGATTCCTTTCTCATAGAGGCATAACCATCTACCTTGATAGTGCATGTTTTGAGGAATACAATTGCTAATAGGATACTTATTGTTTTTGAAGCAAGATGCAAGTCCATTTTGAGGGGGGTAGGAGGTAGAAGGGATTATATATTTGTGGAGGAAATTGGATCAAATGAAGATGGAGGAACCAAGTTGATAGGATTTTGGTTCATGGGTGGGTTGGATTAGAGTGGTAGGATCTTGAGAAGGATTAGAATCATGAGAGGCATTAAGAGGGTTGGATGGATTAGGATTTGGAAGGGAATCATTAAGAGGAGTGGAATTTCTTTTTGATCTTGATTGAGAGGGGGATTTATGGTAGCATGCTTTGGAACAAGGGATTGGAATGTTTGGATTAGTTTATAGGAGATGAGGGAGGATGAAGGTTTGACATTGTTAGCAAGGAGTGCATGTATGGACTCTAGGAGTGGTGCACATTAATGGGATAAATATTTTTTGTTTATGTATGGAGAATTTGGTGGATTTAAGGGATTGGAGAAATTTGGTAGTCTTGGGAGATGAGAAATAAGTGGATGGAGTTGGATGAATGATATGATTGCATGGTACAACTTCCTTTGTGCATGGTGGCTTAGGATCCTTTGCTACTAGCCCTTGGAGAAAGTCAACAAAGAATTGAGATGATGTGGAGGAATTGTTGGATTGGGATGGCATGGATTACAAAGACTTGGAGGATGAAGGATTGAAATAAGAAATGGATGGAATATGATTGGGTGTTGGATTTAGATGAGGATGAGCATGGGGAGTAGAGATGGGGATATGGGATATGGATAGAGTTTGAGGAGGATTTTGGATAAAGGATTGATGTCTCTTGGTAACGAAAGGGGAAGGATGAGCAATAGGAAATGAAGTGGGACTAAGAGAAGAGTGGGAGTATAGAAGCTTAATACCAATACTTAGGAGGTACCTAACCAAAACACCATTTTCTTGGTTGAGGAGGTAGGCTACAATGTCTTTATAATTGGGAGTGCAAATAGTGGATGCTTGGGTTTGAGGGATAGTAGATGGGTGATGGGAAATGTGGTCTAAGGATGGGAGGAGTTTGTCTTGGTCCATAAGACTCTCATTATCATCATAGGGATCATATTTAGGTTGGTCAACTTGAGGCTAACCTCATCATCATCAAAGATGGGAGGAGAGGTATACAATGGGGACATGGTGTTGGATTGGATGGAAGGGTGGAAGTTGAAGCAAAAGAAATAGGATTGGAATGGAATGGATGAAAGATCTTAAGGTTTGTTCTGATATAAAAATATCTTGCGATTGGTTTATTAAAGCTCATATTTGTATTAACTAAACCTAGATTTTGAATAGGTTGGTTTGATTGGAAGAAGGATAAACTAGATTGGGGATTGGATTAGGAAATGATTGATGTAGGATTAGAAGATGTGGAGTTAGATTATTGATGGGAATTTGGATTATGACATGGATTAGGAGACTTGAGTGGATGATTAATTAATATTTAGATGAAGTTGGATTTAATTTTGTATGGGAGCAAAGGTTAGATGAACAAACTAGATTAGAATATAAGATGAATATTTTGGAGTTGATTGTGGGATAATTTGATGAGGATGGAAGGAGATGTGGCTTTTTTATTTGAGGATAGAAGTATATTAGATTAAGAGGATTAAGGATGGAATTGGAATATTAGAATAGCAAATTAGAAGTGGATTGGGTATTGAGATAAAAGAAGAAGTTGGATTTGGATTATAAAGAGATAGCTTGGATGAGGAATTGAATAAGAATGAGGATGAAAGATTGATTAAGAATGTTGGACTTTGATTTTGGAGGGAGATGAAAATTAGGATAATTGATTAAGAGAATAGGATGTAAGAAGTTAGATGAGGGATGAAACTGGATTTGGATTGAAAGAGGATTGGTTGGATTAGGATGAGGATGAGAATGAGGATGAAAAGTTGATTAAGAAAGTTGGACTTTGAGTTTGGATGGAGATGGAAATTAGGATAATGGATTAAGAGAATGTGACATAAGAAGTAAGATGGAGGATGAAATTGGATATCAATTGAAAGAGGAAATGTTGGATTAGGATGTGGATGTATGGATGAGGAGGAAGGGTGAAGAAGAAAATATATAAGCTAAGAATTGATTAGGGAAAAAATTGGATTAGAGGAAGATTTGTAAAAGCGTCAAACAACAAAAGTATTAAAATGTGAAAGCATTGAAATAAAAAAGTGCTAATGCAAAAGGAAATGGTGCTAAACTAGAAGATTGGAGGGAAAGGTGGATTTTGGGTGGAGAAAAGGTGGAATTGGAATGAGGGATTGAAGAATGTTGGATTGTGGGTTAAATGATGCTTTTATTTTGAAAGAAGATTGGATGTAAAGAATTTGGATTAGAGGGAGTAGGATGAAAAGGGAGTGGAATAGAAGAATACAACTAAAAGGGATTCGTGATAGATTGGGGTTGGATTGGATGATGTAGATGAGGAGAAAAGATGAAGATGCAAATAAACAAACTAGGAATGGATTGGGGAAAATTTGGATTAGAGGAAGATATGTGAAAGTGTCAAACTATGTAAGTATTGAACTACATAAGCATTAATGACAAAAATGTTGAATCAAAGAGGCACTAAAGTATGGAAGTGTTGAATAAAAAGAAACTAGTGCCAAACTAAAATAATGGAGTGAAAATTAGATTTTGGATGGGGTATAGATTTGGTTTTGGGATGGAGGAATAGATTTGGAGAGATTTGGGTGATTTGGATAGATGAATGATTGGATTAGATGAATGCATAAAGGATTTGGAGAAAAATATTGGGTAGTTGATTTACGTTGAAGTTTGTTTTCTTATTAAGGGGTGGATTTTAATGCACACTAAAAATGAATTGGATTAAAGGGGATAAAATGCATGATTTTCGACAAGAAAACACTTGTAGCACAATGACAACCTATAATTATTCAAGTGGGAGTTTCACCTTTTGTGAGCCCACATTTATAATATCCACTAAGGGAATTGGTAGCTAGATAGCACAAGGTCATAGACCACTTATGCACCCCTTACCTTGGGTGCTTAAAGCCTTACCAAAAGTGAGCTCTACCTCTGCTACTCTGAAGTATGTTGTAACTTTTTTAGAATAACCAATATTCAATGTACCACAAACAAGATAATCAAAAGGTCTTATTATAGGACATACAAGCTCTCTAAGGTATCCTCTTTATACCACAAGTGTATGTGAATCTATGAATCAGAGTCCATCTACAAGAATGTGACAAGTGAATATCATTTCACCTTATGTCTTGATGAAATAGGGGCTCCAAGGTTGTGTTAAGCATGATGACTCTTTTGGGGTATAACTTTCATTCTCCTCCTTTTATACACCCCACTAGATTTGTGTGGTTGAAATTTGTTCCCTAGAGTGATAAAATTCTTAGGTAGACCTCCTAAAAGGTGAGGAGTACTAGGTGCTTTTGCTCACCCAATATCACACAAAGTGTAAGAGGAGAGCATACACACAAACTAACACCCTTAATTTTATGTCTAATCAAAAGGAAATATGTGATACTTTTGATCCCTGAGGTCACACTACATGTAAAGGGAGAGCATACATTCCATAAATATGTAAAATAGGGCAAACAAGTTCATTAACCAACTACTCTAGTTTAATGCAACTAGACTAGTGATAAAAATACTTGTTGCCAAGTATAATTTGCACCAAATATGTTAATATATTTGTATATTAATCTTTGAAAGATGTAGATAATTATATCACTTAGAAAAATAGGTTAAAACAAAAGGTTAGCATGAAATTTGAGAAAATGGAGAACAAAAAAAATCCTACATATAGTGAACGTGTTGAATCATGAATGTGAGCCAAAATAGAAAAAATGCTTAAACATAGAAACATAAAGTAGAAAATAATAATAATGCAAAAAATGCACGAGTGTTGAGCTATGGAAATGCTAAAATGCATATGCATTGATTTGCATAACCACTAAATAGTAGGGTGGAAGTGTCAATCCACATATGTGCTTATTCATAGGTGCAAAATCACTAAATAGTAGGGTGGAAGTGTCAATCCACATGTGTGCTTATTCATAGAGCGTAAACACTAAATTAGACTAGACAACAAATGTTTGCAAAAAATATGTTATCCTACGAATATAGGATTATAAAATCATGAAAATGATGAAATAACACAAAAGACCTTTCATAACAAGCAATAAGAAGTAAAAATCAAACAAGTAAACATTAGAAATAGGATAAAATTTTGAGAAATGGAGAATTTGTGCAAGGGCTATAGGATACAAAAGTGCTGGTGTGGAAACCTAAGCACTAAAACACATAGTGAAAGTGCTAAACCGCTAACTTGCATGTAAAAAGTCATAGAAAAGCTCAAATAGAAATTAGTGACAAGGATGTGGGTCACAACGAACAAATATAAACAAGTTATTTAAACAACAAAGATTAAAATACAAGTGAAATCCCCTTCAATCCAATTTATTTATTTGGTGTGCTAGAATGAAGACAAGGGAAAAACAATGGTCAAATGAATGCAAACAACCTTTCACCTTGTCTTTTCTTGCTCCTCCAAATAAGATAAAAGAAGAGTTGTACTCAATACTCTCTTGATGTGCTCACAAGATGAAGTGGATGAACATTGGAAGAATGTATGTATTTCTTAGGAAACCAACAACATGACTTTGGGATGAGACAATTGATTAAAAAACTGACAACATGATGATAACATATGGATAGATGATCAAATGGATAGCATGATAATATGATTGAATGTCTATTGATTAAAATGGAAAGGAATGCCTCCAATTTATAGACTTTTCATGAGAAAAATCAAGGGCCAAGGTTTAATATTTAATGGAGGGCTAGGATTTGAAGAAGATGGAGGCATGGATTGAAGTTGTAATGTGACAAGCGTCACAAGAGGGAAGAAAATATTTAATTTATAAAATGAAATAGAAGCCACACATGTGAGAAGCATCCTCACACATGTGAGCAAGGTAGTGGCCCTAAGCCAAAAGTCAAAGATGAGGTGGACACTTGGGAGTATTTCAAGCTTACAAGCTTGCTTGCTCGCACATGTATAAGGAGTGAGATGAGTAGGCATACTCACACATGTAGGAGCATGGAGAGAGTGGAGGCACATGACAAATAATAGTGGATTTCAATTTTTAATCCACATGGGGATATTTGATGGCTAATATTCAAAGCCCATAAATTAAAGAATTAAAAATAGAAGAAAATTAGTGGGATTAATCTCAATCAATTAAATTAAACATGGATTAACTAATTAATTGAGTTGTAGGAATTATGAGCCAAGGTTACTGAATTAAATTGGTTTGATGAATTCACTATACAAAATAAGTGAAAATTAATGACAAAGGGGAAATTAATTAAATAATTTATTTAATTAATTACGGGAATATGATAGTGGCATATTATGGAAAATTAATTATTTGATTAACTAATGAAGTATTAGTAAGGTGAGAGTTAGTGGTGAATATGGAGTGTCTAAACCAACAACAATATTTTCAAATAAAATTGGGAAAATATTTCTTTTTTAAATTCACCGGTCATGACTCTATTTTCAACATTTTAAAAATCAAATAAATATAATTTCATTTATAAAATCAAATTAATTATATCCTATATCAAGGAGATTGTATGTAACCACCTAATGTGAGCATTGCAATGGTTCCTTGATGTAGGATATAATTAATTTAAAAATAAAATTAAGTAAGGGAAATTACCTCCCAATACACACATGAACAAGAAGATGAATCTTGATGGAAGTAGACATATCCGACACTCTCTTGCCCAAGCCAAGCAATCTCCTATCCAAAAATTCCATTCTCCCTTCCATATTTCCATTTCATCCATGAAGCAAAAGAGGATTT